>CALYLW010001847.1:0-87374 GCA_944989445.1 Ampullaceana balthica
TGCAAACTAATTGATAGTCTATATTTTCACAAAGGCCTTTGATTGTGCAGTTTCACCATTCAACAGACTGCACAATGGTTCTGGTGGCTTTAGAATTGGTGGCAGTTTGACTTTACCACTGGAGCAGCACATGCCTGGAGTTTCTCCTTTCCACTTAAGTGCACTACACTTTAGACAAACATTTGCCATTCAGCCAATGTCAAGAAGATTGTTGCTTTCATAGTCATATGATGGGTTGTACATGAAACCATCATGCATGTGGGCTTTCCATTTCAAAGTGATGGCAACATTTCTCTGTTTTCTTAAGCCAAGAAGACGTGCCACATGCTGAATAGGTCTTTCAGCTGATCTAGCAAGTCTGTGGCGGACCTGATCTTCCTGGAGACGTGATTGCCTTTGCTCAGGTCTTTCAGCTGATCTGGCAACTCTGACAACCAATAATACAGCACATTGCGTTAACAAAAAAATATGTGACTGTAAAGTGAGACATATCAAGCTAGAAACGCCTTCTTGTTAATCTCGACACCAAAATATGTATTATTTTTCGTCTTAATTTGCAATAATTTATTTTATTAGATACCCCGGGGCCTCACACGGACACGCCAAGCCACAATATATAAATGGATATTTATGTGAATATTAAGGTTTATGTCAGGTGTGTATTGGGTTTATTTGTTTTAAAGAAAAATTTCGAAACGCAAGGTTTGAGCTTAAAATTTACCCTGCTGGTATAGTTTAAGTTATGCAAAAAGTATAAACACAGCTGCTAAGCTATAGTGTTTATGCCACACAGGGATGGACGATATTATTGACTCCTACCCTCACCAATAAAAGGAGAAACTTTGCCCGGGTTTTAAATTTGCATGCAATAAAGGGTACAGTACTGTATATTTGCATGCAATAAAGGGTACATTTAACATAAAGCAATGTGATTGATAACATTTTTGGCAGTTCAATTTTTTTATAGAGCTCATATTAGGAAAAACTACATTTTGGGCCCCCGGCCCCCAGTATCTTATATATATGGAACGAAACTGTTTAATAACCTTTCCGGTATAATTTTGTGTACGTGTACCAAATTTCACGTTATTTGGTTGTTTGGATCTTGAGTTAATAGGGAACATCCAGACAGACGACAGACAGACAACAAATGCTGCTTATGTGTATGCTATATGGGCAAGTACCCGGCTTATCCCGGGTTTAAAATAAGGTACTTTCTGTAGAAGCGTACAAAACTGTTTATTTGCATTCTATCGAGCTGAAAGCAAGCTGCAGGCATTTGAAAACAAATGCATGAGGAAAATTCTCCAGATCTCATATTTAGAACATAAGACCAATGAATATGTCTGGGACCAAATCAACTCTATTACGGATCATCAAGAAACAATCGTAACAACAATTAAGAGAAGCAAGATGGCATGGTTTGGTCATGTACTGCGACATGATACCCTGACAAAAATTATCCTTCAATGCACTGTAGAAGGGGGCCGGCGAAGAGGTCGACAACGGTAAAGCTGGCTGGACAACATAAAGAAATTGACAGGGATGAAATTCCATGAATTATTGGCCGCCGCTCAAAATAGGCATATGTGGAGATCGTTATCTGTTGATGTGTCCATCCGCTCCCCCCGACGACCGCAACGGTCACGGGACTGATGATGATGATGATGATCGAGCTGATAATTTAATTTTTTTTTCGTATGTTATCATTGCGGGAGAGTTCTCAACAACTTCCCAAAGTTTCATGCTCCTATTTACACGGGAAATTGGATATTTAATGCTGAGTCTGTTTTATATAGCTCATATTAGGAAAAAACCTACATTTTGGCCCAAGGCCCCTAGTGAGTGAAAATTTTTATATATTTTTTTCGCCTTTTACCATCGCGCGAGGGTACTCAAAATGTTCCCAAAGTTTCATTCTTCTACTTACACGGTAAGTTTGAGAATTATTGATGAGTCTGTTTTATATATTTAAAAAATACATTCAGCCCTCTGACCACTCAGTGAGTGATAATTTTTATTAATGTTTAGCCAGTTAACATTTTGGGAGGGTACATAACAACTTCCCAAAGTTTCATGCTTCTACCTACACAGGAAATGAGAGATTGAATGATGAGCCTGATTTATATAGCTCATTTAAGAAAAAAACTACCTTTGGGCCCCCGCCCGCCCCCCCAGTTAGTGATAATTATATATTTTGTTTCGACTGTTACCATTGCGGGAGGGTACTTAACGACTTTCCAAATTTTCATGGTTCTACCTACTCGGGAATATGAGGAATTGGTGTTGATTCAGTTTTATTTAGCCCATAAAGGAAAAACCGGTTTTGGGGCTCCCGGCCACCCATGAGTGGAAATGTTTACATTCTTTTTCACAAATTATCGTCATAATAGTGTATTCGGCAAGTTCCCAAAGTTTCATGCTTCTACCTTCACGGGAAGTTGGAGAATTAGTTTTGAGTCAGTTTTAAATATACGGGAAAAAAATACATTTGGGCCCCCGCCCCCAGTAAGTGATAATTTATATAATTCATTTTTCTGTTGTATGGGGTTTATTTGTTTTAAAGAAACATTTCGAAACGCAAGGTTTGAGCTTAAAATGTGTCCTGCTGGTTTAGTTTAAGTTATGCAAAAATTATAAACACAGTTGCTTAGCTACAGTGTTTATGCCACCCAGGGATGGACGATATTATTGACACCTACCCTCACCAATAAAAGGAAAAAGCTTGATCGGACGACTGGATAAAATACATATAGAATATACATAAAAGAAACAGTGTAAAGTAAAAAAGATGTAATTTGCAAACAAATTTTATAAAAATATATACGTAATCTTGTTAGAGGCGCAACATTAACAGACATAAAAATAAACCGTTTCATAACATTTAGTTCACAACAAAAAACACACTCACTCACTGATTCACACATGTGCACACAAATACTTAAACGCACACCCACAGCGGTATATTAACAATTAAAAATTTAAATTAAAATAATCACTGCTCTTTTCACTTTGTTTCCTATTTACAAATTAATATGAACTCAAACTATGACGTCACATCACATTATTTTATGGCAATAAACGCCTTCTTGTTAATCTCGACACCAAAATGTTTATTATTTTACGTCTTAATTTTCAATAATTTTTATTTTATATAGCTCATATAGGGAAAAACTACATTTTGGGCCCCCAGCCCCCAGTATCTTATAAATATGGAACGAAACCTGTTTAATAACCTTTCCGGTATAATTTTGTGTACGTGTACCAAATTTCACGTTATTTGGTTGTCTGGATCTTGAGTTATAAGGGAACAGACAGACGACGGACAGACAACAAATGCGTCTTATATAGATATATATGATATATATTACTAGGGGCAAGTACCCGGCTTCTCCCGGGTTTAAAATAAGGTTTTCTGTAGAAGCGTACACAACTAACTGTTTACTTGCATGCTATAAAATGGTACATTTAACAGTGTATGTGCTGCATGGCTTAATTTCAAGGATGTCACCATCCTCATCTTTCACAATAACAGTTTTGAGATCTTCAAATGAAATAGGTCCCCGAATATGGTGCAGCAGGAGGCGCATGTGAAATGCTTCTCTGTTGTGAGGATGCACAGTGTACACTCTTCCCAAGGCATTGTCTGTCACATATCTCGGGAAGTCTGCAAGAGGTATACCTTTTTTCGGATTTGCCAGACCTTTTGACTGGCATCCCAGCGAAAATGTCTAGGCACTTCAGAATACAGCAATGTTTTTGCAAGAGGATCTGTTTTGCAGAGATCAAAAAAACGCTGTTAATGTAGTCTTTGTTGGAGTGTCTGTCAAATGTGCTGTTGGCTGTCCTGGTTTATAGTATACTCCTTGGCCTCCTTCAAGATGTACTGCCAAGTGAACAACTGTTGGATACCTTTGATGGATGGGAAAGTTAAGCAGGCGCCACACTGCCTCACTGCTACTAATGTATCGTCCTTGTTGATAATTAATTGGTAACCCCCCATCAAGCCTGTTCGGCATTTCATTTGCAACAGTAAACATGGCTGCATCACTTCCCTTGGTAACATAATTGCAAATCTACTTGATGCTTGTGTTTCTATGACGTACATAGGTCATTCCATCCTGTGCATATTCATGCATGTAACGGGGCCCTCCACTGAAGGATGAAGGCAGCACCACTAATTTGCCAAGATTTTCAGAAGTCACATTGTTGTCATTCCTTACTGCCTCTAATAGTACACCATAGTCCTCAGCTCTAAGTTTTGTTTGGTTGAGTCTGATGAAACGCAATCTCTCATTCTCAACCTTAGCATACATATCCACTATGTATTGCTGGAAAAGGCGCGGGCATCTGAGGAGTGTATTAAATTCGTTGACTCTTTGCATCATGCGATATGCATAGTAGTCATTGCTTGTGGCCTTGTTTACATCTTTTATGTTCAAATCATAGCCATCTTCTCCTCTAACAAATAGCAGAGGATACTGAAGTGGATCATATGACCTGTGAGTGTCTTGAATCCTTTGAAGTGGCATTTGTGAGCAACTTCTTGAATGCAGCACAATGTCTCTACGATCACCTAGCTCTCCAGCAATCATGATGCCACTTCACTAACAGATGGTGCATTGAATCTGCCTTTGTGTTCCTTTAATGGTGCTTTGCCGGAAATTTTGATTTTGTAGTCCACTTGAGTGTTATCCATAATCTCAGCAGCCATTTTAAATGACCTCACATAGCTGTTATGCTGATGCAGCATTCTTTGCAGTTTGAGGACAATGTTTCTGTCAACAGGACTGTCAAGCAAATCCAGTCGTCTTTGCACTTGCTCATCTTCTCCCAAGAAGTAAATCTGGAGATATTTGCTGTCTACAGCATTGACTGGATGAAGAGGTCCAGCATGGTGGTACACTTGGCCTTGGACCTTGAATGTTGGTGTCCACCCGTTATTCACGACAACATTAGACTTGAAGGAAGTCACGGCAAACATATTATTGAATAGTCTAATAAGTTTCACAAAGTCCTTTGATTGTGCAGTTTCACCATTCAACAGAATGCACAATGGTTCTGGTGGCTTTAGAATTGGGGGCAGTTTGACTTTACCACTGGAACAGCACATGCCTGGAGTTTTCTTTGCTCAGCTGTTTCAGCTGCTCTGGGAACTCTGTGGCGGACCTGATCTGCCTGGATTTTATATTTTTTTTTCGTATGTTATCATTGCGGGAGAGTACTCAACAACTTCCCAAAGTTTCATGCTCCTATTTACACGGGAAGTTGGATATTTAATGATTAGTCTGTTTTATATAGCTCATATTAGGAAAATACCTACATTTTGGCCCAAGGCCCCCTAGTGAGTAATAATTTTATATATTTTTTTTCGCATGTTACCATCGCGCGAGGGTACTCAAAATCTTCCAAAAGTTTCATTCTTCTACTTACATGGTAATTTGGAGAATTATTGATGAGTCAGTTTGATATATGAAAAAAAACTACATTCAGGCCTCTGACCACCCAGTGAGTGATAATTTTTATTAATGTTTCGCCAGTTACCATTTTGGGAGGGTATATAACAACTTCACAAAGTTTCATGCTTCTACCTACACAGGAAATAGGAGATTTAATGATGAGCCTGATTTATATAGCTCATTTAAGAAAAAACTACGTTTGGGCCCCCGCCCACCCCCCTACCCAGTTAGTGATAACTTTATACTTTTTTCGACTGTTACCATTGCGGGAGGGTACTCAACGACTTTCCAAATTTTCATGCTTCTACCTACTCGGGAATATGAGGAATTGGTGTTGATTCAGTTTTATATAGCCCATATAAGGAAAAACCGGTTTTGGGGCACCCGGCCACCCATGAGTGGAAATGTTTACATTATTTTTCACCAATTATCGTCATAATAGTGTATTTGGCAAGTTCCCAAAAGTTTCATGCTTCTACCCTCACGGGAGGTTGGAGAATTAGTTTTGAGTCAGTTTTAAATATACGGAAAAAAAATACATTTTGGCCCCCGCCCCCAGTAAGTGATAATTTATATAATTCATTTTTCTGTTGTATGGGGTTTATTTGTTTTAAAGAAACATTTCGAAACGCAATGTTTGAGCTTAAAATGTGCCCTGCTGGTTTCGTTTAAGTTATGCAAAAAGTATAAACACAGTTGCTTAGCTACAGTGTTTATGCCACCCAGGGATGGACGATATTATTGACTCCTACCCTCGCGCCGATAAAAGGAAAAAGCTTGATCGGACGACTGGATAAAATACATATAGAATATACAAAAAAGAAACAGTGTAAAGTAAAAAAATATGTAATTTGCAAACAAATTTTATAAAAATATATACGTAATCTTGTTAGAGGCGCAACATTAACAGACATAAAAATAAACCATTTCATAACATTTAGTTCACAACAAAAAACACACACACTCACTGATTCACACATGTGCACACAAATACTTAAACGCACACCCCACAGCGGTATATATAACAATTAAAATAATAACTCCATGTGCGGCGCTGAATGCTGGACAGACCACCGCCTCATCGTCACCAAGCTCAACATCCGCATTCAGCATAAACGACGCCCGCAAGGGAAGTAGGCCCCCAAACGGCTGAATGTTGCCAAACTGAAGACCGCCAGCTGCAAGCAGTCCTTTGTGAATGCTCTGGAAGAGCGCTTGAAATTCACCTCTCCAGCCAACCAGAACGTGGAGGCATACTGGGCGTCACTCAGAGAGCTGATTTACACCACCGCTACAGAGACCCTGTGGCCCCAGACCAGGAAACATAAGGACTGGTTCGATGAGAACTGCGAAGATATCAAGCAGTTATTGGATGAGAAACACCTTCTACACCAAGCTTACCTCAATAACCCCAAGTCCACGGCAAAGAGAGATGCACTCAACAACATACGCGGAACTGTACAGCAAAAGCTCCGTCAGATGCAAGACGATTGGCTTAGCTAAAAAAAAACCCGACGAGATCCAAGGCTATGCAGACAAGCGTGACTATAAAAACTTCTACGACGCCTTGAAAGAAGTGTATGGCCCCACGCCTTCAGGATCAAACCCCCTCCTCAGTGCAGACGATAACACTCTCATCACAGACAAAGAAGATCTTGAAGAAGTGGGCCGAACATTTCAATAACGTCCTAAATTGCCCTTCGACAATCAACGACGAAGTTATCAATCGTCTCCCACAAGTGCCCACAAACAAAGCACTGGATGACCCCCAAACCTTGCTCGAGACCCAGAAAGCAATTTATCTTCTCTCCAGTGGCAAAGCACCTGGTTCTGACGCCATACCAGCTGAGGTCTACAAGGAGGGGGAACAGCCCTGACTGAAAGGCTTCACCAGCTGTTTCTCTTGATGTGGCAACAAGAGAGGATCCCGCCGGATTTCAAAGACTCCTCCATGATACATCTAAATAAGTTAAAAGGAAGTAGACAGGCTTGTGACAACCACATCTCTGCTTTCTATCGCAGGAAAGATCCTTGCCAGAATCCTGCTCAACCGCCTGACTGTCCATCTTGACCAATGACTCCTGCCTTAAAGTCAGTGTAGATTCCGAAAAGAGCGAGGAACCATCGACATGGTGTTAGCTGCCAGGCAGCTACAAGAGAAATTTCAGGGGCAGAACTTCAACCTGTTCTCCACCTATTTCGACCTGACCAAGGCTTTTGACACTGTTAGCAGAGAGGGTCTTTGGAATATCATGGTACAGTTGCCCAAGGAAATGCATCGTCTTGGTGCAACAATTCCACGAGGGCATGCAGGCCAGAGTCCAGGACAGCGGAGAGTCTTCTGATCGTTTCCCAGTCACAAACGGAGTCAAGCAGGGCTGCGAGCTGGCACCAACACTTTTTAGCCTCATATTTGCCGCCATGCTGACAGAGGCTTCAGAGACGAGAATGTTGGTGTCAACATGAGGTACCGCACAGATGGCAAACTGTTCAACCTTCTGACGCTCCAGGCCAAAACCAAGGTTATGACATACATCATCAGACACCTGCTGTTTGGTGATGACTGTGCACTCTACGCTGTCTCAGCACCCAGCATGCAAGGCAGCGTTAACCTGTTCTCCAGAGCCTGTACAAATTTGGTCTGACGATCAACACTAAGAAGACTGAAGTCCTCCATCAGGCCGCGCCTGGATGGCTCTACGTTGAGCCCAACATCAATTTCAACGGCCAGAGACTCAACACAGTGCACCGGTTCACATACCTAGACAGCACACTGTCTCAAAATGTCACCATCGATGACGAAGTGAACGTCAGAATTGCCAGAGCCAGCTCCACTTTTGGCAGGTTGTACCCAAATGTCTGGAACAGAATATACATTACCATCCAGACCAAGCTGAAACTATACAGTGCAGTGGTGCTCCCCACACTGCTATATTCATGTGAAACATGACTGTGTATCAGTGACATGCTAGAAAGCTTAACCATTTTCATTCAACAAGCTTCAGGAAGATCCTCGGCATAAAGTGGCAGGACAAAATTCCAGACATAGTGGTACTGACCAAGGCAGGATTCCCCATCATCTTTACCCTCCTGATGCAGTGCCAGCTTCGCTTAGCAGGGCACGTGGTCCGAATGCCAGATGAGAGATCGCCAAAGAGACTCTTCAATGGCGAGCTCCAGTATGGCCAATGTTGAGTACGATTATAATTGTTTGAGAATCTCATTTAGTTTAGAACCGTTGGGGGTAGGGGTTAGAACCAACCAACGCTACAGTTGACCTTGGGTCAAGCGACGTTATGCAAATGAGGCGTTGATTGGTACCTACTGGAAACAGTCCATCACGTGCCAAGAGGATGAGACGTAGGGTTTGACCAACCAGGAGAAAGTTGTCACATGCACCAGCCATGGGGCAAAGGTTCGCTTAATAGAATTACTAGGAATGTAGGGCAGATGCTTTGAAGGCGTGGGTGAGCGGTCCTTTATATACTGGGGAGAAACCATGAGGCGTCCTCTCTCCCAGATATCACATGTCACCCTGAGAATTAGGTTCTAAGGGTATAGACTGTGGGGAACAGAGCCTTGCTGAAGGGGTTCAGGTTTGTTAGACTGTTAGACTTATTAGGATAGTCAAATGTATGTTAGAGTTAGATGTTATTATTCTTTTATGTATTGATTGATTGATGTATTGATATACTGTTAGTCTATATATGTATATGTGTTTGTGTATTAATATTTTCAGCAAGTACGGTAGGGTAGTGTTACCTGCCTACAGTGAAGAAAGTACGGTAGGGTAGTGTTATCTGCCTACAGTGAAGAAAGTACGGTAGGGTAGTGTTACCTGCCTACAGTGAAGAAAGTAATGTAGGGCAGTGTTACCTACAGAGACGAAAGTAACATAGGGCTAGAATAGCCAAGTGCAACTTAGTGTTGAAGGTAGCACAAGATGTGTTCTACAGGCAAAAGTGGGCAAGACGACCCTGAGCCGTGACGAAGTGAGAACCTGTGCTGAAGACGTAACAGAGGGGGCACGACTTTGAAGTCTGGAAACGCCCACTAGAGTTAGCGGTCAAACGAGGCGGACAGGTGGTCAGACTCGCATAGGCATTTTGAAGGCGGAGCCAGGTGTCTGACGAGGAGGAAGGACCTGGGCCCGTTTATTAGTTGTAAAATTGAGAAGTTAAGTTGAGAACACAACGTACCTTTATTTTATATATTTTGTACCTGCATATTATTGTCAAAATTTTCATATTTTTGTAATCAATTCCAGTTTATATTTGTATGTATATATTTATGTATTCAATATTTTCTCTCTGTTGTACACAGAGGTGTTATGTGTCATCATTTATATGTGTTTAAGTATTGTAGTCGAGATTAGTATTAATACTTAAAACACTGGGGGCTATAGCCAAGATTGAATACATGCATTAATTAATATTACCCTAGACAACTAGAGCCTAAGTACTTGGTGTCTAATACCATATAGACATCAGTCGTTAACAGCCAGCGGTCCCGCGTGGTCTGTCCAGAGACCTTACATCCCCACCACTGCGGCTTTTCGAGAGACTTACCTCCCCTCCACTGTGGTTTGTCGAGAAACCCGCCGTCTCGACCGACCATACACGTGTATCACGTCAAAAATACTATACATTATAGCAATAATAATTAACCCGTAATAAGAAAAACCCGTAAAAAACCAAGTTTTTGACTATAAATCCTTTATGTACGAGAAGTAATTAAAAGAATGTTCATTATAATACGCAGCGCCAGACCATCCAGAAATACAAAATTGCAGTTGTGTCGTAAAACATGTTTAATATAATGCGCACCGATCAGGAATATGTTTATAAAAAGAGCTGTCAATAAAATACGCACCTTATTGCGCGACAGAAAGGTTGTTCAATATAATATGCACCGCGACGCTCTATCTCACAAAATAGCATGATACATAGGAATAAATAAAATAATCTAAAAAATCAATAATTTAATTACGGTACATGCGATCGATCTGAAATTTTGATACATTGTTTTTATCATCGGTACAAAACTGCCTGCAAAATTTCAGCTCGCTATCTTGCGAGCAAGTGGGTTAAAAATCGATCAAAAGTTTTGGCGACAAGCAAGCAAGGTCCGCCGCAGACACCACGAGTTAATATAAAGTATTTAAAAACAAAGTTTTTTTCACTACAAATCCCAACGCGTACCGTTCAAAATGAAGTCTTGGAAAAAATACTGCACCAAAAATAACTCGTTTTGAACGTTCGCGTAAATTTGTTCAATATGGAAATGAGATTTAATTTTTCTCCACTAGTGATTGGCTGTAGGAGTTTGAGGGAACAATCGGCTATCGAGGCCCGCACAGACAGCTGCCTTTTAATATTATATATATTTTCAAAATTGTATTTCTTGTTTGAAAACCCTTCTCACCAACAATTTTCTCCCTTAAAAATTTGAAATTAACTTGCCACGCTATCTTTCCATTATAGACCTGTGTGTAAACTGATTGATGACTTACACTAAAGCCAATCTAAAACTAATGTGGGATCACAAAGATGTCATTATAAGAGACGTAGCAATTTTGTAGAAACATTTTTACACATTTATTCGAATATTTCACTCTTGTCAGTAACGCGATTTCATTAAAAAAATATTAAGCTTTCACAATGATAATATGTTATTGTCTAATCAACTTCATTTTATTTATCAGTTGATAACATTCTGCTTTTATCTTATTCTAAGTGTGCACACACCCCACATTGTTAAATCGACGATATAGTACAAGTATGGAAAAATTGTAAGCGCCAACTAGCAATATACACATATACATAAAAATATATATACACACATAGAGAGAGAGAGAGTGAGAGAGAGAGAGAGAGGGAAGGGAAATAAGGAAGAGATAAGAACGCGAGCGGGAGAGAGTGCGAGAGAGAGATAGAGTGAGGGAGAGAGTACGAGAGAGAGAGAGAGAGGGGGGTAGAGCGAGGGAGAGAGTGCGAGAGAGAGAGAGAGGGGGGATAGAGTGAGGGATAGAGTGAGGGAGAGAGTGCGAGAGAGAGATAGAGTGAGGGAGAGAGTGCGAGAGAGAGAGGGGGGATAGAGTGAGGGAGAGAGTGCGAGAGAGAGAGGGGGATAGAGTGAGGGAGAGAGTGCGAGAGAGAGAGGGGGGATAGAGTGAGGGATAGAGTGAGGGATAGAGTGAGGGATATAGTGAGGGATAGAGTGAGGGATAGAGTGAGGGATAGAGTGAGGGATAGAAAGAGAGAGAAAGTGTTTCAGTGTTTCTGGGATTTCCCATTTCGTTCCAAGGAAAAAAGGTAAGCACATTGCTACAAATCGAACACAGCGGTTCTTATATCTCTTATTTTTCATTGGTCGCCTACCCGAATTCTACAAGAGATACATTGATGACGGCATTGGGGTGACTCATATGGAGAGAAGTGAACTGGACATGATCATCAATTTTGTAGATTCTTTCCACCCCTCCATAAAGTTCACTCACAAGATTTCTGAATGGTCTCTAAACTTCCTGGACATCACTGTAACTCTCAAGAAAAACTGTCTCCTCACTTCGGCTTACTTCAAACCTACAGACAGTCCCTCTTACCTACTTTATCCCTCTTCTTATCCCAAATCCTGTAAGGATTCTATTCCTTTTTAAATCCCTTATATTAACTTCGAAATCTTGTCTCTCTCTCTGTCTGTCATCATCTCTTCGTCGGGCGGAAAAACAAAAGTAAAAAATGACCCACTTCTCGTGATGCCATCGAGCTGAAATTTGGCACATAGACTTGTGTCACCTAACAATGCATCGTATCGAAATTTCAGATCGATCGAACGTACTTTAATTAAATTAATGCATTTTTAGTTTATCTCTATACGACATATGTAATTCAATTTCACGGTTTGTTATTGTTTTTTTTTCCACGTGACAGTTCAGTTCGCGCGTTGACGCCACATCGTCGATGTACCGGCGTGCTTTTGTTTACATTTTACGTGTCACGCTGAGCTCGGTCCAGCGATCGGTGACCAGACCTTTCCCCTCTCCCACCCCCCTGGTTATAAAGCAAAGCGGAGTTAAGACAGATTCAGTCTGTAAATGTTTGTCGCGTTTGAACATAATCAATACTGTTAGATATGTCTCATATATAAGGGAGTTATAGTCAAAAACTTTGTTTTTACGAGTTTCTTTTATTCACAACTTCTTTGCCTCCGTAGGAACACCAATGAATTGGAGATAAGAACATCACTCGTTACGAGAACAAATGCTCATGATAGATCGTACATTATACGGAAGATTTACCGGTTTTTCATGGGAAAGTTTAAGATCCGTTTGCTAAGGTGGTTCTTAAATTTTAAACTGCCTGCTTTAAGAGTGTCATCATATTTAAGGAGATTCCCACATTTAAATTTGAATTTCTCCTCATATTAACCCTTTTGTTTTTTTACAAGGTAAAAGTTTATTCAGTGACTAAATGGTTAAAGAAATCAATATATCTGTCGATTGATGTCAACCCATATTCATCTATGGGCGACGCTTCTCAGGAAAACATTTATTGTACTGCATTAAATGAACGAAGTCTTATAGTACATTCAAGACGAAATTTTAAATTGTTGTATTTGCTGATGTAGCTCAAATTGTTAAATTAGATTATGTTCTTTGTGGATAAAGACTTGTTTAATCGAACATGAAAACCGTTTGTTAATAATCTAAAAAATATGAATGAACACTTCAATGAAATGTTGATCCTTAACACGTGTTTTAACTTTGATGACTGAGCTCAATGACATTTCTTCAACAATTCACATTGAACATTTGAATTATTCGTAGGTTTTTAGAAATGCAATTATTCGCATTTAATCCACCCGCATCAATCCCTCATCATGTGATCTATTTTTTCTGCTCACTCACTGTTCTCTTGTGTATTACTTTGAAACAAAGCAGTTTGATTTCATTTGTATATTGCTTTTACTATTGCTTGTTGGAGCAGACGGTCTTCACGAAAATTTCGATTTCTTTGGGATTCCTATTCCACGGTTTCCTCATTCCTTGGTCGGGGCTCGATGGTCTAAGTGGTAGCGCAGATCCCGAGTCGCAGGGTTCGAGCCCAGGTACTGGCAAAGCCCCTGGGGCATTGTGCTAGCCACACATTCCCCTGCTCGTTAGGGGTGGCTATAAACTTGTGAACGCTACATCACTTGCCCCATAGTCCGTCATGGAATGGAAAGGGGGTCATAACCATCATTCCTTGTTCATTCAATAGCAATTGAGTTGTCGAACGTTTAAAAATGTTTTGTCGGATGCCCCTGATATTTGGTTATATGACCTGTTGTGTTTTTAACTTGTGTAATTTTTGGTGTTTATCGTTTTTACCTAAGTTAATATTTTTCTAATAAAATATAACACAATTTCATTTAAAACATATTTTGAAGATAAAATAATAAATGACACCCTATTTTCTTTTCATTTATTCAACTCAATAACATGTATGTGTGTGAGAAATCAAAAGAGCTATATATAACTCAAATCAATTACAAAATACATTAAAAGAACAATAAATGTGTGACTTTTAAATTACTAATTTTCTTATGAGAAACTAACTGAACTGCTATAAACGATAATAACGTAAAAAAAGTTCTTTTAAGGGATTATAATGATTAATCTTAGCATATTAAACATTGAAAACATTTTTCTCATTAAAAAGATAATAATTTTAAAAAAATTATTTTTATATAAAGAGACATTCTTTTAATTTAAAAAATTCAAATTGGATACATCTATAACTAAACTTTTACAGTAAGTATATAAGAAATTGTTAATCTTTTAATTCTAAATATTCTACAAAATAAATATGTATTTAATTAAAAACCTGAGACTTGAGTCTTGAGACTGAGGTACACGGATGATCACTTTAAACTAGCTCAAAATAAACGAGACAAAATTCTATGGGAAGAGAGGATGCCTCTCATCCAGGGAGAAGGCCTAAAAGAAAAAAGCCTCATCCTTCAAAAGATTGGTGATATTCATTTGAATAAACCAGAAAACCAGATAAAAATTATGTAGTGTTTAAAAAATAGAAACGAGAAGTTGTTGGACATCATAAGACAACAAGACAAAGGAACCGGTGCATTGCAAGCAATTATCAAAAGCTGACAAGACATAGTGAGTTTGGTTGAACACCATTTAGAGAATCCAGCAAGCGCCCGACTCATAAATGACTTGAAAAATTAGCCGCCTAAGAAATTGAATAATTTGAAGGCATATGTAGAACGTAAGGAAAAGGATGACAAGCAGCGAGCCGAACTGGATAAACAGATCGAGGAGAAGCAACGAGATGTGGGGGAAAGGAAGGCGAAACTAGATAGTATGGTTATAAGTATCAAAGAGGGTTCGGAGAAAGTTCAAAAGGAGTTTACAGAGGTTAGAGAAATCACGAGTTGGGAATAAATTAAGGAATTAAGGATAGGTGGTTCTCATAGTTGCTTTAGGGATTCTCAATAATACCTATGGGGCCGTCCATAAATGACGTCACGCGATTTTTGCCGATTTTTTACCCCCCCCCCTCGTCACGCGTCGTCACAAAAACTTAGACCCCCCCCCTCTAAAAGTACGTCACAAATCTTTGACCCCCCCCAAAAAAAAACAAAAAACAAAAAGATAAAACACAAAAAAAAACAAAAAAAAACAAACAAATCAAAACAAAACAAAAACTGTTTATTCTCTATTTGAAAATAAGTATGTTTACAAATCACTTTTATTGTCATTTAAGTATTTATTATTTATTTAGTGAAGATCTACATTGTAATATCGTAGCCCGCGTGAAGCTTTTTTTTATAAACGTTTAACCGGCCTTCAGAAAACGAACTGTGTTAACATCCTTAGATTATATTTTATTTAATTGCATACAAATTAAACATTGACTATTAATCATCACGGTTAACGTCTTTGTTTATTAAAAAAATCATTTAAAAATAACACTTTTAAAATGTATTTTTTTAAAAAATCCCTCATTTGACTGACGGGCATCCCGTAAGAAAGAGGTCGGCGAACAGAGGTAAATAACCTCATCTGGGGTCAAAAAGGGAATTCTCGGGGGTAATGCAGACTCATTTGGGACATATAATATCCACTACAATCCAATAGATATATTAAAATACGTCATGTGTACGTGTACGCTTGGAACATATGCCCATTATTGAACCGGTTCCTTCCAGAAAATGCATTTTTTTAAAATTTGACAACTATGATGATTTCTTACCTACGTACTATACGAAGACACCTAAATCTACCCTACTTTCATTTATATTGACACGAGTGACAATAATATTAGTCCACGTGATTTGTCTGTATCAAGTATCCTTTCTGTGATATTTAAAACTAGGTTGTGCTGCGGCGCCCGTTTTTTTTAGGACGCCTACGGCACCCACCTTTTTCGAAAGCCCAGCTAACTTGTCCTTGCATGATAAATACGTAATATTAAACTTCCTGAAATGTACACAAAATAGTTTATAATAGGGGCTGTAGGGCACCTACGGCGCCCACTTTTTTTGTTGTCAAAAGCCCAAGTAACTTATCCTTGTTTGATAAATACGAAATATTAAACTTCCTGAAATGTACACAAAGTATTATATTATTAACAATCCTCAAATCCTCTTTTTACATCGTTCCCTTTTCCAAAATTAAAATATGAGCTAAAACAATGACGCAATATACTATCTTTTTACGGCGAGAAAATTTAGAAAGCAGCGCACTAAATTATTGCACCAAAAATAAACTATGTTCGAGCGTCCACATGAGATTGTTCAATTAATAATAGTGTGGAGGGTGTTTAATGTTAATCTGGAAACCAAATTGTTTATGATTTTTAAGTCTATATTTTCAATTTTAAAAAAAGCAAAGTGATGTCCCTTAGCGTTAAGCCAAAGTGAGTCAGTCATACATAATTGAGGGTAAATATATATATATGATTAATGCCTTAAAAACTGAGCTAAGAAGAAAAGTTGTTTTGTGCTCCTCTCGAATTGCGAACTCTCAAATGTTCTTGAGTTTTCCCCCTTTTTTCCACCTGATTTAGGTAGTTACAGAAATTAATTTTTTTTTAATGAATAAAATCACAAATAATGGCATGTTATGCATTTTTGTGTTCACAATTGACTTATCTATCTATTGATAGCAAATTTAACTCTATTGTGGTAATGTAGCTTGAAAATTAATTTTTTTAATGGATTGTTTTCATTTAAATTTTGTACAGAAAATCACAACATGTCACAAACTGTATGAAAGAAAAAAATAAGTGGTTGAAGCAAGCATAAAATCTTTATTATAGCTATAGACAATGTCCATTTCTACATGGCATATCAAAAATTCAAAGCATTTTGCTCATATTAAAAAAATTTAGACTATTTTTAAATGAGTATCCTTAAATTCATAAAATAGAGCTATTTTTTCCTTTATCACAAAGATTATACATTTTAACATGGAATAATTCTATAACTAAGCCTTTATTGTCAGAACTTTACAAAATATTATTTTTAAAATCATTATTAGCCTAAAAATCATTTTTCATTTGATAAAAAATGTTGAAAACTATTAATTATGATATTAAATAAGACAATTTATCTGCAAATGATAACAAGAACACATTTAATTTATAAACACACTTTAGTGAACATTTCTTTCTTAGTTCATATTCTTAAAATAAGTTAATAATAGTAATATATTTAATTCTTATTTTGTAAAATGCCATTGGCTTATTAGTGGTATATGGTTACGGGCGGTCAGCCGAATATATTTTTCTAATCATATATTTCTTCTTTCTTACCGGTATCATTCTTTCCTCAGTTGAAATGTTGGGTCTAGAAAGATATAGTTTCATTCACTTTCTGCTAGAACAATTGTAACATATATATCACTTCCCTGATTTTTTTTTGTTTACCTCAATATTCCTTTTGAACATTTCAGAAATATAAAATTTAAAGTCTAAAATTTTAACCGTCTTGCACATAATCCTTTGAATAATAATAGTTCATTCCATTATCTAATTGCAGAAGTCCTATGTTCCTTAGCATATCCATAGTCCATGATAAGATGAAATGAGTTTTTGAACATTGTTGACTTAGGGAGGTGCACGGTAGCAACAATTATATAGGCATAGCTTCGAAGAGTCTTTAGCAGTAAGTTTGCGAATTCCGAATAGCAACTTGAAAATTGAAAGAGAAGTCTACATTTCTTCCTCTATCTCTGACTGATGGTTGATTCAGCAAAAAGGACACCATAAGTTGACTCAGGGACATGGGCAATGGGTGGTTGTTTAGACCTGTAATCAGGAAAATGCTTGGGGTGGTCTAAGGTCCCAATCTACAGAGCCATAACAGTAACTGTGAAATAGAAATATTAGGAAAAACATTAGAAATAGGCTTGTAAGAAGCAATTATAAAATTTAACAAAATTAATTAAAGTACACTATTCAATTCTGAAGAAAATCTAGAATGATTATAAGCTTATTACCAAGCAGAATGTGAGGTAAATTGTAAAATACTGATGCCACCTTACAGTGTAACAAGGGTAAACAAAGTCAAATGTAATTTATTATGGACTTGGGAAAAAAATAATAATAAAATACATACTTCATATAAAATAAAAATAAAGACAAATATACGTGCTAAAATGAATTTCCTTGATTTATAGATGTCTCATTGCTACTTAATATATCAATAGATTTAGTAAAATCAATTTTATTTGTTAAAAAATTGGCGATGTGGAGAACTTTGTAACAAAGGAAAAATACATACCTTCGATAGTCAACTTGTCCATCGATGAAAATAAATAAATTCTCCGTACTAATACTTTGTTTTTTATTCCATTGAATAGAAATAACTTGTCAGCTACAAATATAAGCGATTTCTTCGCTAAATGATGAATCGTTCGCTATAATTGTAAACAATTGCGCCCGACTTGTCTCAGTAAAATTAACACGAATTTCACAATGGCGAACGAAGATAGAGTTCCGGTAAACCAAAAACACGAAGGTCGGGCTCAATTTTTTTAAAATTTTAATTAAAATTCATGTCTGAAATTGTATTTTTCCCTAAATGTATTCAATTATTTAGGGATAAAATTTAAAAATAACATTAGAATGTAAAACGGTGAAGAAAATATAAAAAATTAAACTGTCGACCAGCTTTGACAGAAAAGTCAAGGTTACGTCCTTTGAGAGTTAGCGTTAAGCCAAAGTGAGTCAGTCATACTTAATTGAGGGAACATATATATATGATTAATGCCTTAAAAACTGAGCTAAGAAGAAAAGTTGTTTTGTGCTCCTCTCGAATTGCGATGTCAAGAATTTGATGCATTCAATAAAGTTAATGATTACTTGAACTTGACTAATTTTAAATGGGATCATTTATCATTATATCTAGAAGACTAGAATGGCCAGGAGCGTTTGACCAAAAACCAATCGAACAATTATATCAAACTTAAAACGTTTTTAATTCTATCAAATAGATTACCCCCCCCCCTCCCCTTTTAAAGAAAAAGGATATTCCGTGTCGTTTTGACTTAAAATATCTACACATAATCCTATTCAGATCATTTTTAGACACTTGCGATACTTGTAAAACTCACCAGTAGCATTTCGGGGGGGGGGCTGACGACACTCCTCCAAATCCCCTAGTCATGTGAGCAGGACCTAGAGTCTGTGGGTTTGTTTGTTGTTCGTCCGTCGATTCGACGAAGACCACTCTAGTCATCCGAGGGTTGCTGGGACTGGCTTTGTTTGTGCGTGCGCAGATGGCTGATGAGGCCGATCCTTGCACGGAAGGTTCGGGAACAGAAGGGACAAGGGACGAGTGGGACATCTCCAGGAGGGTTGACAGCACGGGCCTTTCGGGCTTGCCTCTTCTTTTCTGCGGAGGTGATCCGGTTTGCCTCGCATGACTTGGCACCTTCGTGGATGGAAGAACGCCAGGTGGAACGATCCATTGCAGCAAGTTCCCACGTGTCTGGGTTGATGGCAAACGCTTTCAGTGAGGCTTTCAGTGTGTCTTTGAAGCGTTTCTTTTGCCCACCGTGGGACCGCTGGCCATGCTGGAGCTCGCCATAGAAGAGTCTCTTTGGCAGTCTCTCGTCTGGCATTCGGACCACGTGCCCTGCCCAACGAAGCTGGGACTGCATCAGGAGTGTGAATATGCTGGGGAGACCTGCCTTGGTCAGTACCACTGTGTCTGGTATTTTATCTTGCCACTTTATGCCGAGGATCTTCCTGAGGCTTGTTGAATGAAAGTGGTTAAGCTTCCTAGCATGGCGCTGATACACAGTCCATGTTTCACACGCATATAGCAGTGTGGGGAGCACCACCGCTCTGTACACTTTCAGCTTGGTCTGGATGGTAATGCCTCTTCTGTTCCAGACATTTGGGTACAGCCTGCCAAAAGTGGAGCTGGCTCTGGCAATTCTGACGCTCACTTCGTCATCGATGGTGACATTTTGCGACAGTGTGCTGCCCAGGTATGTGAACCGTTTCACTGTGTTGAGTCTCTGGCCGTTTAAAGTGATGTTGGGCTCAACGTAGGGCCTTCCAGGCGCTGGCTGATGGAGGACTTCAGTCTTCTTGGTGTTGATCGTCAGACCAAAGTTTGTGCAGGCGCTGGAGAACAGGTTAACGCTGCGTTGCATGTCGGCTTCTGAGACAGCGTTGAGGGCACAGTCATCAGCAAACAGGAGGTCTCTGATGATGTCTGTCATAACCTTGGTTTTTGCATGGAGCCTCCGAAGGTTGAACAGTTTTCCATCTGTGCGGTACCTCAGGTTGACACCAACATCCTCGTCTCTGAAGGCCTCTGTCAACATGGCAGAAAACATGAGGCTAAACAGTGTTGGTGCCAGGACGCAGCCCTGCTTGACCCCGTTTGTGACTGTGAAAGGATCAGAAAATTCTCCGCTGTCCTGGACTCTGGCCTGCATGCCCTCGTGGAATTGTCTCACCAAGACGATGAATTTCCTTGGACAACCGTACTTGGCCATTATCTTCCACAGACCCTCTCTGCCAACAGTGTCAAAAGCCTTGGTCAGGTCGACATAGGTGGAGAACAGGTTGAAGTTCTGCTCCTGACATTTCTCTTGCAGCTGCCTGGCAGCGAACACCATGTCGATGGTCCCTCGCTCTTTTCGGAATCCACACTGACTTTCCGGCAGGAGTCCTTGGTCAAGGTGGGCCGTGAGGCGGTTGAGCAGGATTCTGGCAAGGATCTTTCCTGCGATAGATAGCAGGGATATGCCTCTGTGGTTATCACAAGCCTGTCTACTTCCTTTTTGTTTATAAAGATGTATGATGGAGGCATCTTTGAAGTCCTGCGGGATCATCTCTTGCTGCCACATCAAGAGAAATAGATTGTGGAGCCTTTCAGTCAGGGCTGTTCCTCCCTCCTTGTAGACCTCAGCTGGTATGGCGTCAGAACCAGGTGCTTTGCCACTGGAGAAAGCGAAAGTCTGTGGGTAGGGTGATAACGCACACATAAACTTGTATATTTTGGGGTAACGGGCAAAAATGTTCGACGACTCCTGCCGTGAGAGAAACAAACGGAGCTGCGGTTACATCACAATTGCTTTGATGTCAACATCAAACGACGCAGTGTAACAATTTCATACGTTATCTTGTGGATTCTCAAACTTGACGATTATAATTAGACTTACTTTTAGTGTCTTGATAGCTTACGCCAACCAGCGTCTGATGGCCTACCGACCGGCACATTGAGAAGCACTTATTTAATTTTTTTTTAAAAATCATTAAATAAATTGTAAGCGACCAAATATTTCAGTGGAAGTTTTATTTAAAGTTACCATTTTGATGTGACGTCACATTTCTTCAACCCCCCTCCCTCCCCCTCGTCAAGCATCGTCACAAAAGTGTGACCCCCCTCCCCCCTAGGTGCGTGACGTCATTTATGGACGGCCCCTATCCCAAAAAATAGGATGAACAACAGTATTTTTGTTTGTCTTTGGATTTGCGTTTGAATGTTCCAAAAATAAAATACATATTTTTGACGTTTGAATTGATATTAATTTTGAATTTTAAATTTTTTAATCAGTACTGTCAAATAAAAAAATATATTTTTTCAAATGTGAACCGCTTAAAAACAGAAAACAATTACATTTTTAACTAAAATATTAGCCGAAATTTGTGTTTTTGTTTGTTTTAAAATAGTACCTCTCAATTTTACCCTAAGTCCCGTACGAAATTTGTTTTTTTAAAGTATACTCAACCCAACATGAAAACAAGACGTTTCTAATGGTAGGTCACCACACACACCACAGATTTTGAAATTTAACTGATTTCTTCGCCTGAAATATATATCTCCCTTTAAAATTATTTCTCAAGTACAATAAGTACAATTTTAGTGACACCGTTACTCAACCCTCCCCCCCACAACTGTGAAAGGGAAATCCCTTTATGTTCAAAAATTCACGAGCGACCTTCAAACCAAGAGTGAATTCTATTTTCCATCCACTTTTTATCTATTTATTTATTTTCTTTGATAGCAAAATACTCGTTACCACATCAGAAGAAATGCGAATCGTTTTTTTTTGTGTGGTTTCATCAGAGTCATCATCTTATTCATTTTTTATCTCTTGACATATAAACAGTACTAACAGTTACAATTACATTTCGTTTCACTAAGGTGTATTCATATGTATGGTTACTGGCCCCCCAACTCCTAAAAAAAACATTGTTGGTTGGTTGTTTTTTTTAGGAGTTGGGGGGCCAGTAACCATACATATGAATACACCTTAGTGAAACGAAATGTAATTGTAACTGTTAGTACTGTTTATATGTCAAGAGATAAAAAATGAATAAGATGATGACTCTGATGAAACCACACAAAAAAAACGATTCGCATTTCTTCTGATGTGGTAACGAGTATTTTGCTATCAAAGAAAATAAATAAATAAATAAATTTTTTTATTGTTGGTTGGTTAAAAAAATTTAAAAACGATTGCGACACATTTTTGTTCACACAATTTTTTTTTAAGTGACCCCTAACTGTAAATACATTTCTTTATTTAAAGTGTCATCAACCACTTTAAATCTTTAGTTTGATTACACTGCTACAACTTTAAAGAATAAAAATTTTAAGAAATAAATAAAAATACCCGAAATACTTTTACTTCAATGTTCTAATTACTGTAATACAAATGTTCATGAAGCTTATCTTATCTTATTTTATCCGTTACAGACGCTCCTTCTATACAGAAGATTATTGCGTCCTACGCTTATCTATGGTTTGTGTTTAGTCCTGCATTTTTATTAGAGATTTATATGTTGATAAAGTGTTGGTTTTCCTGGTTTCTTCAGGCATCCCATCCACGCCCGAATTCCTGACGGGAAGAACAAAAATTTGTCTTTGTTTGATCTTGCATACGGAATAAGAAAGGTGTTTTTATCCTTATGTCTATCTGAGGGTTGTATTACCAATGTTACAGTCAAAATACTAAAAAATCTTCTTGAATACATATTATACTGTGTGTCGTACGGCATAGAACTTATAAAATATATATTGTCAATAATTCATACCTACAAACTAGTACAAATAAGACTGCTAGTAATTGTAAGGATACATAATGTACATAAGGCTGATGATTTAACTATAGAAGTGTTCTTTTTAAAATTGGACACCAAAGAAATGTTCTTTATGAATTTCAATGCTTTTTATGAGGACATTTACAGATCTTTAATTTGTAAATAATACTTTAATTTTAAAAAATCAATGAAAACATAAATGCCAATTTGTATGTGTATTTGAAAAAAAAATGAATTCTGATATTAAAAGATGTAACTAATTTTTTGAAATATATTAGGGCTGTTATCGATTAATTTAAATTTAATCGTTAACTTTTGAAAAATTTAACCATTAACTAATCGATAATTTTGATTAAAACCAAAAATAGAAATTTATGACGTCATTAAACTGAACATTTCAAGTGAAGTAACAAGAACAGGTAATTGACTTGATAAAAATTTTATTGAGTTATTTCCCCTGTCTCAAAGACATTGAAAAAAAAAGAATATTTTGAACTACATTTTATTACATTGTGTTGATACTTGATCGGATGTTTGTGCTGAAGGTGGTACGTCAGCGATGTATTTGATCCTTTAAAAGAGAATTGTTTATGGCAGTGAACACAGTAAACTTTTTCACCATCTTCGACTTTGCCATCCACAGTTAGCTTAAAAACAACATTTTTGCTCAACTTTCCAGTAATATGTTTAAATTTAACTGCGCTGATGCTGTCAGCCCTTTTTTAGTTGACGTCTGCCGGTCCACATAAATTAATAAAATAAATTATAATATTACGCGGGAGAAGTTTGTAGGTAAAAAAATATATAAATTATTATTAATTATTAATAATTAATTATTTATTAATAAAAATTATAAAAAATATTATAAATATTTAATTTAATTTTAATCGAATTTTTATCGATTAAAATAATTTTAATCGAAAAAAATGTTTAACGATTAATCGAGAAATTAATCGTTAATTTCCGCAGCCCTAAAATATATACATATATTTTTGTCATGTTAGTTTCTAAGTAAATAGGCAGATGTTTTGGGAATCCAATTTCGGGTAGAAAATATACACAATTTGACATGCTCAATAAAAAGTTGATTAATAAAAAAATGTAAATGTTAAATAACACTAATCTCCATCTTTGTTTTGAAAATAAATTAAAAGTGTTATGTACACAATTCATTTTCAGTTGTCTTTAAAATGTTGTTTATTTCGGTTACTTGAAATTATTTCATGAAGGGATGCTTCTGCAGATAAAACTACAATTTTTAGACCTGTTTTCCCAAAACTCTCATGAGATGAGATGTTTATCCAGTAGAGAAAATATAGTTTTGTTACTCTAGATATTCATTTTTATTTTCGTAATAATTGAAAATAAATTGTGGTTTGTAACAAGAAATAAGTTACATAAGAAATAAGTTACATATTTTGTTTTATAGGGTTTGTCATTTCTAAAACGGAAAACATCATTGCTCAATGAGTAATGTTTTATTTTTAGATTACATTTTAGCGGAACAATGTTTTGAACCATAAATACAGTTCAATCACCATGTTATCAAATTTGTTAGCATAGTAAAATTACGAAACTGTCTTTCCTTTTTCAAGTCCAATAAGCTGTCTTTAATATACGAAGAATTAACAAATACCTGATAAGATACATCCTTCTCAATATACCTAGATTTTGATATTGACTCATATCTTATATTACATTTTTATGAATTCTTTTCTTAAAAAAGATATATATAGCTTCAATATTTCTTTTAATAGATTTCCGCCATATTATGAGTATGAGTTTTTTTAAATTACGTAATAAAGATTATGTGTGTTCTATGTAAAGTCTAAGCTTTCTATATGCGTAATAAAATGTGTTTCATGTTTCGCACGTAATCTCTAATGTCTCCAATAAATCAGGAATGTTCATATTTTATAAAATGTTAACTAAATGTGAGTAGACCATTAGTCATTAGTGTGAAATTATTTTATTGTATTATACATTTTTGATGATTGTGAAGTATTTTCTGCTTCGTGTTTTACAATTAGAAGTTATAAAGACCTGCTTGTTTACAAGTTTGTATTTTCCAGTTCACATATTAAATTGCTGTTCAACTTCAACACATGCGCAGGGTTGTTTTTATTGAATTCTACCCTAACCCTAGACAAATAAAAAAAACTATAACAATTTTTTAATCTTTCATATATTCTTTTGGAAAGAATAGTTTGTGGATATTCAATTGTACATTAATGTTTAAACCAGGAGGTGTGGGTGGTTAGAAACGTAAGCAGCGAAATCAGATTTTATAGGTGATTTTACGTCTTTTAAATTAATTGTTAGGCATTTCAATTATGATGTTACTATTCGCCATAATAATGAAAAGAAATTACTACATGTTACAAGACACTACTCTTTATTTAATGTTGTTATTTTCTCGATAAAAAAGTGTTTGTTGAAATCAAATCTAAGACGTCATTTAACCAAGTTTTAAGTATCATGATTTATCACATGCATCCTATTATTAGCTAATATTAAAAGGTAAATAAATAGCGACAGCTAATTAGTCTAGCAAAAAGGTTCAAAAGAAATAATCGCCTGGCCCTCTGCTGCGGTCTAGGACGAAATCTGATCTCTCTCTCTCGCCTAGACAAAGACGAAGTAATGACATGCAGTTCAAGTATAAGTATTCAATACAGGAGCTGCTCGTTCCTGTAAAGGACAATTAGTTAGGAAACAAGCCTGCAAAGGGATCAGTTGAAATATCATCAATAGACGCGTTTGTATCCTTTGCCTCCTGTTCCCAAAATAACAATCACTAATACCCCGATAAGTAGCTTCTCTTATCGTATCTGTTTCATACGCTCCTTCTATACAGAATATTATTGCGTATTACGCTTATCCATTGTTTATGTGTTGTCTTGCCCTTTTTAAAGAGTTTTAATTGTTAATAGAGTGTTAGTTTTCCATGTTTCATCGGGCAAATCATAAATTGTTCAAATTCCGGAAGGGAAGAACGAGAATTCGTATTTGTTTGTTCTTGCATACGGAATAAAGAAAGTGTTTTTATCCTTATGTTGTCTATCTGAGGGTTGATTTGATTATTGGTGTTGTTTTTCGAAGTTAGAATTAATTGCCTCAAATATTATTAAATATTTGTTCTTTGTTTTTCTATCCAGTACTGTTTCAAATTTTAATGATTTAACTGATGGTGTTACCCTTGGCAGTTTTGAATATACTCCAGTAATGAATCTAACAGTTCTTTTTTTAATTTTGTTATAACAGTGACTTTTAAAAGTGGTATCGAAGAATCCTACCATTAGAGTCCATTAAATATTTAGCTCTTTATAGTATATTTTTACATTTTTATTATAATGTTACTCTTCGCCATAATAACGTTAAGGAATGACTTCATGTCACACGAAATTATTCTTAAACTAGCGTATCACCCGTCAAAAAGACGGAAGTTTTCAGCTGAAATCTATTTATTTTATAAAAAATGCACTTTTTTTAGGGCGCCTAAGGCGCCGACCTTTTTCAAAAGCCCAACTAACTTGTCCTTGTTTGATAAATACGAAATATTAAACTTCTGAAATGCACACAAAGTATTTTATAATAGGAGTTGTAGGGCGCCTACGGCGCACCCTTTGGTTTTTGATGTTATAATTAACAATCATCAAATTCTCTTTTTACATTGATCCCTTTTCCAAAATTAAAATATGAGCGAAAACAATGACGTCATATAAATAATATTTTTTTACAGCGCATCTTTAATTTGCACACCTTTTGATGCATTGGTGCAGTAATTTGGTTTTCCCTGCTTTCTAAAATTAGTAGCGTCAGGACTGACATACACTACTTGCGTGACAATTATAATTTGCAATTGTTTAATTAGTTTTTTTTTCACTAATTAAAAAAATGTATCGTATAATCCTGATATAGACTGTGAAGTTCATGGATGATTCGTATTCTCCATCCATGTTCATCCTTTGTAGGTCCATACATTTTCCTGAGAATCTTCCTCTCCCATGTATTTAACAGGTTTTCTGTAATTTTTGTTAAGGTCCAAGTTTCACCTGCATTTGTTTCAACTGGTCTGATGATGGTTTTATAAAAAGTTTTTTTTTGTTTCTCTGTAATTTCTATGATTTTGAGTATTTTCTAAAATATGCTCTAATCCCAGGTGACAGTCTATTTTAATTTATGTTTTTCTGTTATTAATTAATTACTTTCATTTAGTAAAGATCCTAAGAATTTGAATTGGTTTACTTTTTCAAAAGGCTGGTTCCTAATTTTAATGTTATTTCTTCTCTTACTGAATTCATGTATTTTTTTTAAGTTGTTTAATTCCAGCCCTGCTTACAATGATACATCTTCTAAATCAATGTAGGACTTTGTAGAAATGTCTCTAGTACTTTTAGCAAGCAGGGCTATATAATCGGCACATGTGAGGTACTGGATGGGTTGGTTGTAGAGAGTGCCATTAGCTTTTAGTTCTTGAATTTCCCTCAGGACGTATCCAGCTAGTGTTCCTCGAGTGTATATATTTATGTTTCTTATAAATCTTTCTAATGTTAAGTTAAAAATCATACAAGACAGAGAGTCTCCCTGCCTTAGGACATGTCTAATCATAAATTCCCTTGAATATTCTCATTGAACCTTAGCTTTGCATTTTGAGATTTTCAGTGTTACATATATCATTCTTGTCAGTTTGTTGGTTATGCCAAACTCCTGCATAGTCTCATATAAATATTTTCTTTTGATGCTGCCATAGACCATTTCATAGTTTACATATAGTTTATGTACTGGGATGTTATATTCGTAGCATTTCTCTAATAGGCATCTGAAAATCTGATCAGCCAATGATTTTTGTTTGTCTGAATGCACATTCGTAATCAACTAGTATTTCTTCAGCATATTAATGTGGTCTTTTGGCAATAAGTTTCGTCAATATTTTGGTGAAAACATTTTAAAGGAAGATGTTTCTGTAGTTTGTGCACTTAAGTTTGCAGCATTTTTTGTGTATCGGTGTAATTAATGCATTTCCCAATCTGTTGGTATTTTCTCTTCTTGCCAGACTCTAATGATAAGAATGTGTATCTGAGAGTGTAGTTCTCTTCCTTCATATTTAATAAGTTATGCTGTGAGGAGATCTTCTAGAGGGGCTTTGTGGTTTTTCATATTATTGATTACTTTTTTAACTTATACTACTTTTGGCTGGTTTATAAAAGGATCTGGTCCTCCATGTGGTGTTTGGTAAGCATCATCTAGTATATCGTCAACATTCAGTATGCCCTCAAAATATTTAGCTCATCTGTCGAGTACTTTACTATTTTCTGTTATTTATTCTCCATCCTGGCTCTCACACATGTATGGTCTAACCTGGTATCCATTCATTTCATCTTTTATCTTCATGTTCATTCCTCTGATGTTTCTATCTTTTGATAAATCTTCTATTTCTTTTAGTTTACACTTTTCCCAACTCATCTTTTTCTTCCAGCACATTTTTGTTTCGATTCTTCTGGCTTCTTTGTATGCTTGTGTTGTCTTTATGGTGTCTTTTTCTAGCAAGATCATTTGCGCTTTGTTCCTTACTTTAATAGTTAGTCTGCATTCATTCGTGTTTGAAAACTCTTCTGAATTTTCCACATAAAATTTTAGTTAACCTTTCCGTTCTAATTCTTCACTATAGATGAGTGTGTATATTGATTGATGATTCTACAATAAAGCTTATCTAAAACTAGCGTCGGACAACAACGAGGTCACCATAAAAATTGTGGTATTGTGGTGACAACATGTTTACATCTTCAGTCAAATTGTCCACTAGGCAGTAGCCTAACCATATTTGTAAAAAAAAATATTAAAAAAATAAAAAAACGATAAGGCTATGACAACGATGACAAAATAAATTTTACACCAACTGCCTTTTTTGTTGGTTGAAGCGTCTGATAACATCAGGCTTTTATCTAATTTTAAGTGTGTAGTTGAAATATTTTCACAGAAACACAGCACAGTGTTCTTATAAACACATAAATATATTGACGATATAATCCGTGTATTACAAAATTATAAGCACCACTTAGCACTATACACACATACTGGTTATTCAGCTCTATATATATATAATGGAAGACCTCGGGGAAGAAACAGTTGTGTGAAATTTGTGTTGTTTTAAAATATGAAAGTTTGAAAGTTCAAAACTATACTAATTTATCATTTTCAACCAAAAACATTACAATTTTTCATAGGTAAGAAACGTTGTTGTCCAATAAAACACATCCTGAACAGTCCTTTTTTTAAAAAAAACAACACTTAATTAGATATAGGGTATAACTGAAAAGTTTCAAACTTGTCACATTGTCATTTTTTTCTTTTGGGTTTTTAAAGTGAAAAAGGGAAACGGAGAGAAAGAGAGATAGACGGAGAGAAAGAGAATTATGGGAAGAGAGAGAGGTGGAAAAAGAAGGTTACTTTAGTAGTTAGAGAAAAAGAGATAGAGAGATAGAAAGAGAGAGAGGGAAATAATGAAAGAGAGAGAAAGACAGAAAGAAAGCTAGATAAGCACGAGCAAGAAATAAACAGAGAGAGAGAGAGAGAGAGAGAGAGAAATAAAGAGAGAGTGATAACAATAATATTTTTTAATGTTTCTGGGAATTCCCTTTTTCCTATAAAAAGGTGTGCATCTGTTAACAAATACAATATAAAGGTTCTTAAATCTTTAATCATTTTCATATTACGACAATTTAATGGGTCTTTACCCATTTATTTATCCCATGGGTGTTATTTCCACTGAAACCTCCTTTGCCATAAAGAAATTTTAAAAATAACATTAATGTAAGGGGCCGTCAATAATGTGCGTCGCTATTTTTGACCATTTTTGACCCCCCCCCCTCAACTTCCCCCAATTTACAAACTGTCACAAATCTCAGGACCCGCCCCCCCCCCTCTAAAGTAAGTCGCGCTTTCGAAAATTTTATTTTTAATTAACACCTAATTAAAATATTTAATTTAATACTGACAAAACACTTCACTACTAAACTGTATTAAAATATAAAATTTCCACTTAAAAGAACTATCAGATTACACTTAAAATGAATTTAATAGTAGAATAATTAATTGTCAACAGTTGTCACAGATATTCAATGAAACAGTAACTCAATGTGTATCGAATTTTAAAAAAAAATGCAAAAATTAGACTTGACAATTATATAATACACATCATTTGTCTGCTACCTTTTCATTTAAAATGGTTGAGGTCAAGTTTTAGATAATTTTCAGATTATGAATTCTATTTACACAGGATAAGAAGCAGATTAGCGAAAATTTACCTCACTCGGTGATTAAATCATAAAAAGAAAAAAACAACAATTTGACTAAAAAAAAACTTGATTGACAAATTATGTGACCAAATATTGTGCTATATTGAAACTGTTTATTATAGGCGTGTGAATTATGTTTAATTCAAAAATATTCCCTACCATGGTGAAGTGAAGGGTTCATCCGTAGTTACGACTGGCATCAATCTTTCACCATCATCCTTTCCTGGAAGGATAATTGCAGACAGATCAATTCGCCGTCACCTAGCCACTCAACAGCCTCTGTATGTGCATTTTCTCTTCTGGTATAACTGCCATGGTTTCTCTTTGCCTTCTAACAGCGATTCTCAAAGGACGGATGCGTTTTATCTGAGTTGAGTCTTGAACAGTTTGGGTGGGCACATTCTCCTGAGCAAAAGCTCCTAGTCGTCTTGCATGTTTCTTTAACATTGTTCATGAGCCAAAGTATAAATGACATACTTTGTAAATTCGGTAAAGTAAGCTGGTCTGCAAAGATGGACAATAAAGATCATTGTTTGGCTGTAATTTGAAAACTCCTGTTGATCTCGGCAAAATGTCATCAAATTTGAGAGTTTGTGTTATGAGAATCTGCATCTGCTCTTTCTGAAGATTTGAGTCCATATTTTGTTTGGTTGATTAGGATTTGAGGGGGAAAGGATCTTGAAGGTAAAACGTTGAAATATTAGTTTCAAACTTTGTAGCAACATTTTATATCAAGATATGTTACAATTTGAGTGAAATATTGGCTGGTGCGAACATGATTGTCTAACCATTCCTTATCCTTCGAAATCAGTCCTTGTTTAGCCAATTCAGATTTATGAACAACACATTCAGGAGATACGCATATCATTCTATTTTTTACATAAGGCTAATTCAAATATTTCAAACAAATTTGGAAAATTATTTTTAAAGCTGTTAAATTATACTAAAAAAATGAAAATAAATTATAAATAAAATTTATGTGTGACGTCACACATGGCCTGACCCCCTCCCCCCTGTCACAAACTGTCACACTTTCTTACACACCCTCCCCATTCCCCCTTGGAGCGTGACGTACTTTATGGACGGCCTCTAAGAGTATATTGAACGTTCAATTTGGGCATCTCCTTTATTTGATGAAGCTCTTAAAGTAAGCAGTTAAAAACTTTCGAACCACTCTACAAACGATCTTGAAATATCCCAGGATAAACATGTGTATTTCTTCTGACTTATCTTATCTGTTACTGACATTCATTCTACACAGAAGATTATTGTATATATTCTCGTAACGAGTTGTTTTTTTTATCTCCGTTAAATTAATTGGTATTAAGGCTTCTGTTGTTACGGCTTTATGTAGCTAATAGATCATTGTTTATTAATGCATTTTTTATATTACGACTCACGCTCTCAGACTGGGTTTCTGTTTTACTGGTAAGTAAAAGAATACAGGTTATTAAATCGCGTTCAATGGAATAAAACCTATAAAAGTTTTTATGTTGACCACAGTTTCCAGAGGTCAATTTATATTTGTATTTATTTCTTGTATACGTTATTAAAGCTCAAATGTTTCTATTAGTTTATGTTCTTCGTGGATAAAGGCTTGTTTGAATGAAGATAAACCCCGTTTTTAAATAATTAAAAATATTTTCCAGAACATTTGAATGAAATGTTGATCATTTAACACCTAATATTGGTGACTGATCTAAATGAGATTTCTTCCAATTTTTAAATCTTTTATATTAACTTGTGGTGTCTGAGGCCTTTCATGAATGCCGAAAAAACTTTGGATCTTCTCTCTTATCTTATCTATACAGACGCTCCTTCTATGCAGAAGATAGTTGCGTCCACAGACCATGACAGATGATCTGTTGGCAAGTGATGCAGCGTTGTTCACAGGCCACGGCTTTGTGGGTTCCACGCATTACCCAGCCGCCTAACTACATGTAGTGTTAGGTACCCATTCGGAGCTGGGTGACTCAGGGACGCCCTAGGCCCCGGGAACAAACCCTTGCCTTCACACGGATTCGAACCCGTGACCATCGGTACGACAGTCCAGTGCGCTGCCACTCGACCAACGCGTCCCATGGATCGATTTATAGCCCACTTCCTTCTAAGCTAGCGAGCTGAAATTTTACAGGCACACTCATGCCAATGATAAAAATGATGTATCAAAATGTCATATCGATGGAATGTACTGTAATTAAATTAATGAATTTTAAGATTATCTCTTTTTATCTCTATATAGCATGTTCATTTTTGTGCTAGAGTGTCACGATGCGTATTATATTGAACGACCTTTTCAATACTTTCCTATTGCGCTGTGCGGTGTGTATTATATTGACGATACTTTTTAAAATTATATTCCCAATCTGTAAATGTAAATGTTATTAATTATTAATCTGTCTCATGGTGCGCACTATGATAAACATGTTTTATAACCCTTTTCCCGTTATCAAATCGAGCTGATATTTAGCAGTCAGACTGTAGAAGTTTTTTTCTAATATAAATCCTTTATACTTTATATATATGATACATAATTAAAATTTTTGATTTTTGGATTGTCTTCCGCTGCGTATTATAATAAACATTCTTTTAGTTATTTCTCGAATATAAAGGATTTATAGCCAAAAACATAGTTTTTTAAGTTTTTTAAAATTAACTATCGCTTTAGTCACTTTAATTAATTGGAGGTTTTTCCTAATGCACATTTTTGCATTTAATTCAGTCGTCCTTAACCCTTATGCACTCTAAGTTTTTCCAATTATTGTGCTCTTGTATTTACAACGCATTGATTTGTATATTGCTTTCACTATTAAATTAACAGGTACAAAATTGCGTCTGACAAGTCTCGAGCAATGTTCCCGATAAGGTTCGTTGGTCCATATGGAAAGTAAAAAAAAAGTGTGGAAAGTTGCACAGCAATAAACTTTCGAGCATCATTTTAAAAGTGCACCTTAAAGGAACATTTGTCTGGAGTAAAGTTATCAGGATTGTCAAAATTGCGGAGGAAAATAGTGTTGTGGTTCAACAGTTACACGAGGTTGAAACCAAAATTTAATTTTCTTAAAAGCTAATAAAATACCACTTTGAGGTATGTTTTAAGAATATTTTTACACATAATAAAATTTACACTAAAAAATCAGTATGACTAAGGAAATACTATACAATTATAAAGACTAGTCAATTTACTGTGTTTTTAGAGTTAACTCAAATTTAATTTAAAAGACGACTTATCTAGTTACTAATTAATAACAAATTCTAAGGATTTTATTTGCACATTCCAAATAGTCAATTTAAATTTGGAACCAAACAATCTTGGCCTGGACCTTCTTCTTATTGGGAAAACTGGAAATGGCAAAAGTACAACTGGAAACTCTATCCTAGGTAGAAATTGTTTTAAAAGCTCACCAAGTACTACGTCCGTGACGAAACATACACAGTATGATTACTCAGAGCAAAATGGTCGAATCATCAAAATTGTGGATGGTCCTGGTATAGGAGACACTGACCTCTCCGAGGAGGGTGCATTGACCCTGGTCATTGAAGCTATGAATCAAGCAATAGCCGCTAATCCAGAAGGCTACCATGCGTTTCTTCTTGTTGTCCGCTTTGGTAGCAGATTCACGCAAGAAGACGTGCAGACCATCTTTGTTCTGAAGCAAATATTTGGTGAAGAGTTCGTAAAGAAGTTCTGTATACTTGTTGTGACAAGAGCCGGAGAGTACGATCCTAAGGAAACAGGAATAAGTTCGCTGGTAGAGTTTTTATATCAGCAAGTTGGCTACTTTAAAACATTGCTGGGGGAATGCTGTAACAGAATTGTGCTGTTTGAGAACAAGACCAACGATGAAGTCATAAAGAGTTCGCAAATTGACGAACTAATAAAAATGGTGGATCAACTTAGCATCTTGGGACTGAGGTACACTGATGATCATTTTAAACTAGCTAAAATTAAAAGTGACAGAATACTTGTGGAAGCCAAGCTGCCTCTAAACCAGGAGGAGAGCCTGAAAGAAACAAGTCTCATCCTTCAACAGCTTGGTGATATTCAGTTGAATGAACAAGACTACCAGATACAACTTCTGAAGTGTTTAAAAAGTAAAGCCGAGAAGTTGGTGGACTGCATAAGACAACAAGATTAAGGAACCGGTGCATTGCAGGCAATAATTAAAAGCTGCCAGGACATAGTGACATTGGTTGAACACCATTTAGAGAATGCAGCAAGCGCCAAACTCATAAAGGACTGGAGGAATGAGCAGCGTAAGAAATTGAATGAGTTGAAGGCAGAGAAAGACAGGGAGCGCAAGGAAAATGATTACCAGCAGCGTGTCAAACTGGAAAAACAGATCGAGGAGATGGAACGAGAGGAGGAGGAAAGGAAAGTGAAGCTAAACAGTATGGCTGCAAGTCTCAAAGACAAGTCGGAGAATGTTCAAAAAGAGTTTATAGAGGCTAGAGAAATCACGACTTGGGAATTGATTAAGGAGGTTGGAAATGGTGTTATTTCTACAGCTGTTCCCATAGCTGCTATATTACTTAGGTTATCACTTAGAAGATAGTTTTAAAAAAATACTTTGTGTTTGATGATTGTTTCGAATGTTCCAAAATTAGGAACATAACATTGATGTTCGCAATTATATTAATTTTGAATTTAAAATCAGTTGTTTATTAACTATATATCATCGTTGCCTAATGTGGAACGCTAAAGAACAAAAAAAAATTACACATTTGAAAAAAAAGGCCTAGGTTATGATTTTATGTTATTTTTTAAATTTTTTTGTTTGTTTGCAAACGTACATTTCAAATGTCTACCCATATCCCAAAGACTAGTGGAAAATTAACATTTTACTTGTACTCACCTTAATATCAACATACTTCGTATTTTCAAGCATCACCAGACATAGGCACGTTCTATTAATTTTGAACGATCTCTGCGCATAAAATGTAAATTTCCATTTTGACATTTTCCTCAAGAAAATTGTATTGAAAACGTGAACTGTCATCACCAACGAATTTTATAAGGAAATCCCTTCATGTTAAAAAAAATTATGAGCACAGAGTGAAAACTATTGCCATCTAATATTCATCTATTAACTCGTTTTCTTTGATAGCAAGCAAATTAAATGTGATAATTTATAAATATTTTTTTTTAATTAGTGGTTCATCAAAGATCTCTACTGATTCATGTCAGATAGATGGACATATCAAAGGAACAGACATGTAAAAGGGAATCTTTTTGTCACTTGGTCGTGTTCCTTCGCATCCTCACTGATTCCCCCAAAAATTAATGATAATATCACAATTGTTTAACACATTTATTTTACCAACGACCCTAAGCTATAAAAAAATATGATAATATATAAGGCAGGAGCCACATTAAGGGCAACCCCTCGTGAATCCATTACAGTAAGGTTCCTACATTAAGAGCCATGACATATGTAGCTACGTTCATTTTATTTTTATTATAATGTTACATTTCACTGGAAAAATATTAAAAAATAACTACTTGTTAAAACAAAATATTTTTTATATCTGTTGATCCCCTCCCTCCTAAAACCCCTTAACATATAAAAATGAATGCTGAAATTAAATCATTGACGCAATTTAACTGAGTTCCGGATTTAGTGATGTTTCACAAAAATCCTTTTACGAGCTAGAATAAAAATGAAAACACAAGACGACATCTGTCTGGTTTAGCAAAGATAATGAAAAAAATAAATAATGTGCGGTCTAAGACGAAAACGCATCAATCTTCCGCCAAGACAAAGATAATGCCATGATAAGCGATTCAGGCTAATCTATAAATAAACCAACTATCTTAACGGACGAATGTAAACAGTTTTAACAACCACAGGAATCAAAGTGATTTAAATATTAATAGTGGGATCTTTATAGATTTAACGCACATAAAAAGAATTATAAATATAATAACAAAACGTAATTTAAATTAATTCCTATGAATTTTTTCAGAAATAATATTAAATTCAGCCTTTTGAAAATATATAAACTGTAAAAAATATCCTTAGTATTTAACTTTATTTAACCAAATATTTCACATAGAAATGGCTATAAAAAGACTTAAATTTCTGGATAGTTTGGAATACCAACAAAATTGGAATCATAAAAATTTAAAATCCTTTTAGTTAGTCATTTTAGTGTATCCTTCGTTTTGTATCTACACATAAATTATTCAGTACACCAAATAAAATAACTGTTCAAATTTACAACGACAGTAGTTAATTTTTTGGTCACAAAGGAGAACTTAAAGGACATTGCTCCTTTAAAAAAAATCACCACATTAATGTTTGCCGTGTAAACTTATTGGCGTAGTGAGGAGAGCAAAGGGGCAAAACCCCCGGTCCGCAGTTTGTGAGGGGCGTCTAATTTTCAAAAATGACATTTAAATAAAATAAAGTTTATAATTCTATCTAAATAAAATAAAACCACATTTTAAAAGAAATAAAGAAATCTTTAAAAATATGTGAACATGTCTTCTGCTTAAACTTGATACTCTATATTGGATATTAATTCTTCTGGTACTAATTTTACTGAATTGCAAAATTGTGGAAGCGAACATAACTATACTCTATCAATGTCAAATACGAGCCCATCAGGTCACACTTTATTAAAGGCAGAACATTCTTTATTCCTAATTAGATCCTAAAATTTAAAAAAAAATAAAAAAGAAGTTTGATAGCATTTTAAAAATGAGGTAAAATTTATAAAACAAATGAAGGGATTTTATCGAAGATGCGTTAATATTTCTGATACCAAAACTTCAAACTCAAAAATAAATATAAAGTCTTCTGATACTAATGCTACTGAAATGAACAACAATAAGCTAAAGTGGTATAAAGAAACGCCACTGAAGTGCTGGTACGTATTATTCATGGCAGTACGCAGGGATGTTCGTTCAATCGAAGGAACCCCCTTTTTCGAATGTGAGCCTTTTTTGTAACAAATAGATCTTGACATGAATGAGAGATTTGGGGATCCACTACAGAAAATGAGGGGCCAGTGTTATGATGGCGCTGCATCTATGTCGGGCGCTGTCTCAGGAGTTCAAGCGCGTATTCTGCTAGAGGCCCCTTTGGCGGTATACACACACAGCAACAATCACGCTTTAAACCTAGTGATCAGACATTCGTGCAGACTTCCCGATGTGCGTAAAATGATTGACAAATTATCAAAAGAAATATGCACTTTTTTTAACAATAGCCCAAAGTGCGAGGCCTTTTTGAAAAGCGTCATACAAACGAGTCTTTGACAGTGCTAATCGGAAGGCACTTAAAGATTTGTGCAAAGCAAGACGGGCTGAGCGCCACGAAGCACACAACTCTTATATTAATCGTATGTTTACATTTTTCACACTCTTGAGATAATTTCACTGCAACGATGAAAACACAACGACCAATAATTTGATCCAAGTTTGACTAAAAATGGACTAAATGGTAATTGGGACACGGACAGTAAGTCTCGAGCAAGGTCACTTCTTCATTCCTTGTGTAACTTCACATTTATTGTGACGTTTGTTGTAACGTACAAACTATCTAGGCTTGAAGGAATAACAGTCGAACTTCAGAAAGAAGCGATTGACATAATTCAGGCTATGTCACTTATCGAAAACGTCAAGCAATAGTTTAGAGAGATTAGAACAAATGTAGATTCTCATTTTCAAAACACTTATGATCATATCATTATCATGGCGCAGTCTGTAGGAGTTTAAGAAGCTTCAATGCCCAGAATTGCTAAGCAGCAAATCTACCAAAACAATGTGTGCGTAGAATACGCCAATGCAACATTATCTGCGGAACTTAATCAATCCATTTTTGTAGCACATTATTGCTGAACTAGATATGCTGTTCTCTGGCTTAACCAGGAAATCCTCATAACTGTTAGCTCTTGTGCCAAGTGCTGTTAGAAATTGTAAGTATGAAGATCTGAAAGGCGATGTGGATTTATATGAGCAAGATCTGCCTTCACCAGAAGTGCTGCCCGAAGAGTTTACCGGGTGGAAATTGAGGTTCAGCCAATGGGAAGAGTCAAAGCTACCAATAACAATGCATGGAAGCTATAAACAATGAATCGATGTATCCAAATATTTATTGTACGAGTTCCATTTAGCCCTATACGTCTCACTATTATAGCCTGCCTGACGCAGGAGTTGTGTCTTAGTTGTATCATAATTTGTCCTGTTTGTCAGCATGTCTTGTGTCGTCATAAATTGTCGTAGCTTAGCGGACAATTTAGTATGTAAGTGGTCAGCCCACTGCGTCTTGGGAATGCCACATCGCGTGGCAGTCAATTCGAACGACAATAAATAGCTGTCCAAATCTTCAGAGTCATTGTAGTTTGGTAAGTTCCTGTCAAGTCTGTCCCTGAAAGGTGTCCTATTTGGTTCTGATTCTGAACCATTGCCATTGCTTGTGGATTGATTTCCTCTATTTGCTTCCGTCTCTATTCGTTTTAATTCCACTTCTCTATCTATCTCCATCTGTCTTCTTTTCCTTTCATTTTCTTCTCTTCGTTCATTTTCTTCTATTTCTTTTTTTTCTAGGCGAATTTTTTCTTCCTTTTCTTCTTGTTCTTGACGATATCTCTGGTCCTGTATGTATTTATGAATTTCTTTTCCCTTAAGCCCTATTTCAATGGCTTCTTCTCTGAGTTCTTGTATGGTTTTCATTGTTGCTGCTATGTCAGAATTTGTCTGGCACGCGATACAATAATCTAAAAAAGGCCACTAATAACGCACAACCGATTGATAACGGTATGTCAATGAAATACAGTACAATACAACTATAATTTACAACTATATAATAAAATTTTACCCTACCGGGTAAAATCTAAAGAGTAAGAAAAGTTTTAGAAAAAGACCCTGGCGTATATCGCTTTTTCGGGTGTACGGTCTCAGACTAAAATATTCCTAGTATATGCTAAACATACATAAACATCAATAGACTATCCTACTACCCTACAGACACTCCGCTCGCTACTGTATAGTGTGTGGCTGTTAAGTGTCAACAGTAACGGACAACTAACCTTTCCTTGACCGCTCCTTGTCTGCCCAACGCTGGGAGGCGAGGTGACCTTCGACCCTGTTCGTAGCGTCGGCCTGTGTCAGTCTTATGTAAGAAGGTGTAAGACTCCTTGGGTGGGCAGCAACACACAACAGGAGGTGTAGAGAGAGTGTTTCGCTATGTTGATATAAAAGAAAGGCAATTAGTAATTAGAAAAAAAATACTTTTACTAATGTATCAAAATGTTATAACATGTATATAAAACTTATCATGGAATAGCTTCTAATATAATAATCATATAAGCAAAATATAAATATATGTTAACTTTAAGGTCCCTAAATACAAAAGCCCTAAATAATTAGCTTAGGACGAGCTCCCACTGTTAAGTATTTTGACTCTATTGTCTAGGAGTACTATTAATCATTTGGCTCCAGCCCCCAGTACTACAATATGTAAGGACAAGTTAGAACTACACAACTACGTATAAATACTACTATATCTAAACACATACAAATATAATGACGCACAACACCTCTTTATACAAAAGAGATAATATTTAATACATTAAATAAATATATATATATATATAAATACGAAATAGAATATATTTAGCAACATATATGGTTGGTCAATACACTACATAAGACAAACAACTGAATCTAACAATGATTAGCGTTTGACCCAACTCCCCTGTGGTCAAACGGGTGTGGCCAATGGATGAGTGACTGTTACTTCTACGTCACTGCCCCTATCTGCTCCGCATTCAGGCGTAGCGTCTCCCAATTTGGTTGGGCAATTCTTTTCCGGAGGTCAGTCTGGGGTCAAGACTCAGCTATGTGGAATGATTGACAGTCTGCTTGGTCTGCTCACAGGGATGAGCGTCTTCCACAGTGGTTCTCACGTTAGAGATGTGGTCGCCTTGTCCCCTTCTTCAAAGCAGCACGTCTCCTGTCTGGTCTGCTATCGGTTAGCTTGCCTAACCGCTATTCTCCGCTATGACCTACTAGCTGAAGACAATAAAAATAGTGCATATCTTAACTAACAATCAATAATCAATATAGTTAAGAATAAAAGCATTAACTATATACAAAAAACATTTCAACTGCTATTACTAAGTACTCAACCTGGGAACAACTTCTCAGCTAGGCTCCTCTTAATCAAACAGTCTAACACTTCAGAACTCAATCTTATGGTGGTCTGTGACTGTGATCTTCTGAGAGAGAGAGAACGCCTTAGGGTTTTGCTGGGGTATATATTGGGCTGCTCACCGCGTGGGTGGTGACCCGCTGTTCTAGATTCCTAACCGTTACTATTGGCTACTCAACTGGGTGGCATGGGTCAGCGTGCAACTCTTAATTTGATTGGTCAGCTCTCATGTACCAATTCCTTTGCACGTGCTCGCATGCATACATTCAGGCGCCATCAGGCACCTGCCACGTGATCACATGTGACTTAAGTAGTTGTAGCGTCCTAATAAATTTTCCATGACCCATCAGATTATTCCAAAATCTTTGTCCACTCAAGGTCAGCGTCTGAACCCCTTTCCCCCAATGGTTCTAAAATTCTAATAGTAACAGTAACAGTTCTCAAAAGTATATTGAGTTACTATTCAACACCCATATATTGTAGTTACGCTCAAACATCTCATAACGAGATTAATTCTTTCCAGAGTCTTACTCGTTAAGCGAAATACTCGTTATACGAAACAATGTTTCTCATACAAATCAATGTAAACTACGATAATCCGTTCTATGCTGAAAAAATACTCATTTAAAAAAAATTATTAACATTTATTCAAATAAAATTACTTATGAATTGTTAAAGAGTGAAACAACTAGAATACAATTTAGATTTGAAACAAAAAAAAGTAAACAAAATCTGAATTTATAACAAATAATTATTGCTTTTAAGCTAGAAAACTGATAAAGACATTAATTTGTTTTTGCAGACGCTTCAAAATTTGACGAAAATGTGTCTTAACCGTTTCGTAGACATTCTTGACACTCCATTTGAAATAACAATCTCCTTAATTGTTCTTGAGAATAGTGCAGATCGTTGATGTTGGCCGATTGTAGTTGCGCGCTAGATTCGTAACCTTGTTCACGCTTTTCAATATTTTTTCGTTTTATTTATACAGTTATTTTATTCCCCTCTCTTATGATTGTCTTCTTGTGTTTTTTTTCGAAGATAATTTATCAGTTTATTAAACTTTGAAGATAAAAAAAAATTACAAATACTGTCTTTATACAAAATGTGTAAAATCGGTTGATCTTACACGAAAACAATACGATAACAGATCGAGTGCCTACCACAGAATAATACATCAAGGCTGAAGTGCCGCTCACCAATGAATTTCCAGGAAAAAGTGAGTTTCCCTTTCTGCGTCACTCATTATGCGAAATTTTCGCTCGTTAAGGGAGCAACTTTTTCCATAAAAATTTTGCTCGCTATGCGAAAATCTCGTACTAGAGGAGCTCGTTATGAGAGGTTTGCATTATCTTAACATGAAATGCCTTCGTGACAAGTTTTCGAACCCCCCTTAAATAGTCTGGGTACGGCCTTGTTATTGATTTAAGTTTGTCAGCCTCTCATCTTATGGATGCGACAATTGATGTATCCGTTACAATCCAACAACAGCCAAAAATATTCTAACAAAATAAATTTGCTTTAAATTGGTATAAATTAATAGCTCGTACGTACCGATGATAACTTGCGATTAAAATAAGAGCATCGAGATTAAGAGATTTTCCAACATGGTAACATTAACTTCTCTAAAATCAGACACAGACTTTACACTTTTAAAAATATTAGACGGGAAGATCGAGAATGATTTTAATGTACGTAAGCTAATGGAAAAAAATGAATTTGCGTACATAAATGGCTTATTCTCCCGAAGCATCAATATCATAATGTCTGTTGTTTTGTGGCATAAACACAAATAATGTATACAATTGCTTATCCATTGCTTAATGGAGTTAAAAGTGGCAAAAAAAGTATTCCAAAAGTAGCCACTCAGTATTAAGAGCTTAACATTCCCACATTTTTGGAAGGATTCATAAATCGGATAACAAAGAAAAAACATTATTAAAAAAATCTACAATACGTTTTTTTAAAAGAAAAACAAATTGTCTTTGTTCAATCATAGCAAAATACAATTTGGCTTTTCACTGTCACAGAGAGGACAATGCTAGTGTAAATAAAGGTAATATTCTGGAACTGATGCATCTACTAGCAAAGTACGAGCCAGTGCTTTGAGAACATCATGCAAAAATTTGTACAAAATTGTCACCTCAAATTCAAAGTGTGCTCATTGCAGCTAATGAACATACAATTCGCTGAAAATCATATATTAGGAGCAAGATACTAAATATTTATTTTTTTCAATAGCTCTCCATATGGTTCACATATGGATCATAAAAAGTCTAGTTGAAGTCTTATTTCTTGAAGGATTTTAAATAAATGAAGATCTTAAATTAATTTACAACGGATACATAACGTGCATTAATACTTTTTTTATGGCTGATATGTTAAAAGAATTTTAGAAAGACTCGAAATTATAAGGTCAATTTCAAATCTTCCTCAACGTGTTCAAAAAACCTGATTTGTTTACATGCTGCTCCAATTGAAACGAATTATATAACTATTTTTTAATACACTAGAACATTATTACGCTTGCATTCTTTCCATGTCCACACACTATTGAGACATTTTGAGGTTATTTTGAAAGCTATAGAAAAACTGATAGAGGCAGATGAAAACTAAATAAACGAACTGAGCTAGTATCAATGCAATCTTTTTTCTTTTCTAATTTGTTTTTTGTTGACATTTTTAAACATGTACTATCTGGAAACATGTACTTATAAAGTGAATGATGCCCGAAATTATTTACAAACGTATAGTGCTAAAATTAGTTTTCAATATCCTACTCACAGAGATACTAATGTAATACTTAAGGGAGGCTTTGACATTTGCTAAAGATTTATGTGGAGACATTATAATTTAAATCTAACCTTCCAATTAACGAATTAGATAGCAATTTGTTTTTGGAACTCAAATAACATTATGTTATGCAGAGAAACAGTTGATAATAAAGTTGCATTCTTTATAAGATGAGGTTAATTTAGAAATTTATGTGAGCTTTTTGCAGTTATACACTTTTGAAAATAATATATTATTGCACCTCAGCTAATCTACTGGACTTTGAAACTTTTCCTTCATATTATAGATTTTAAATTATAGTATCTCACATCTCATTGTGAAGCAGGACTATTTTAACTTACGGGTAAAAAAAATGAATGACTGAATTCAAGCCCACTTGATTTATTCAAGTTTATTCAGATATTTAGGCTTTAACTTACTCTACCTATCCTTAATTCTAACATAGCTTAAAGCTTTCATACATATTATGATGTATGAGACGCTTCTCCATAATTAAATAAATGAAAAATTCATTACAATCAACACCAAAATTGACTAATGTATCCTTTTTTGTCATTTAACATGACATGCCTGACTATATAATTATATTCAACAATGTACCATGAGGAAAAGAAGAACATCTTAATTTTATTCAAGATATCAACGTTTTTTTTTAAATTGTATTTCTAACTTAACCATGTATGTTGGCCATTGCATTTGTTTGTTATTTTACTATTTATTTTATTTATTGTGTTAACATGAAAATAAATCTTAGAGAAGGAAAACGCTATTTATAAACCTCCGATGCCTTGCGGTCATATTCATTCTCGAGAAAGCCTATGGGAGTGAACCCTGATCATAAATTACCATTTTGGAGAGGAGTTGGGCGCAAGGTAACTATGGCTAATCGATCGAGGCCAGGATTAACAACTACCGCGCACTCCAATGCCTGTCACCAGGGTGGGCGTTTGGTTAATTATACTGCTGGAATCGACCCAATTAAGCTTCCTAGAAAAAAACAACAATAGGCACAGGGAACATTAGGGCCTTGTATCAGTGTTTAAAAGTAAATTAGTTGGATCATATTGTTCAAGCACTTGCAGTGGTTTATGAATATTGCCTATATTTGCACAAGTATTGGATTTAATTATTTCATACATTCTAACAAGCATTGCATGCCGCTTCCGGTCAAGATGGCGTTTTTCCGTTTCCGGTTAAGATGGCGTCACTTCCTTTTCCGTTTAAAGATGGCGTCACTTCAGTTTCCGGTCCAAGGTGGCATGGTTCCGGTGGGTGGGTACCAAGATGGCGATGTGTCACGTGTTGGACAAGATGTCGACCGACGGGTCAGGTGATGTTGGTAAAGGGCAACAAGCGTGTAATTTACCAATTATTTAAATTGTTGTTTCCCTTTTTGAATTATGTTTGTGTGTGTGTCAAGATGGCAACCCGGACACGTGGGATCCAAGATGGTGAGCAGCGAGTCATGTGGTTGTGGTGACATGTAATTTTTTGATACAATTTTATAAAAGGCAATAAGCCAGTAATTAATTAATACGCGGTGTCGAGTGGCAGCGCACTGGACACGGGTTCGAATCCGTGTGGAGGCAAGGGCTTGTTCCCGGGGCCTAGGGCGTCCCTGAGTCACCCCGCTCCGAACGGGTACCTAACACTACATGTAATTAGGCGGCTGGGTAATGCGTGGAACCCACAAAAGCCGTGGCCTGTGAATGCTGCATCACTTGCCAACAGATCATCTCTCATGGTCTTTGGACGCAACTATCTTCTGCATAGAAGGAGCGTCTGTATAGATAAGACAAGTATTTCCCTTTGTTTTTGAATTTTATTTTGAATTTTTATCGAGTGGTTCTCAATTATTATAATTTGTTTGTTTTTAACAATTTTATTTTGACATGTAACTTATTACAACAACAACACAAGATAAAACAAAACAAGTGTCGTACAATTTTCAGCATTTATTTTACAAAATTATCTGTTTCAAACAATTATAAGGTAAGTCGTTAAGTCTTAACATATATTTACAATAACATGTTAATTTACAACATCTCAAAGTCCGTATCATCATCATCATTGAATAAAACATTGTAATCAAAATCTTCTTCAACAATACTTTTGCCAGGTGTTGCTTCTTTGGGGGTCTCAGTAACTTCTCGTGTTGGTACTTTGGGGGTCCTCCTTATTTGCCGCCTGAGGGTTCTCCGCTGCTCTCGCTTATTATGATACCGGAGAACCATCAGGCGATCTTTAGCGTAAGCAATTTTAATTAAGTCGTCCTTGCTGAGGACCCCATCCATGGCAATTTGTAACTGTTCATCGAGTAATTCTTCATACGTTTGTATCGTATGGCAGGAATGAGCGAGCTGATTCGGCGGCTCTGTCTCGCAACCCCAACAAAACCGAGTTTTATCCTGCATTGCCTTATACAGCTTTTTGATCATTTTGGGGGTCATTCTACATAGGAAGATAAAAAAAAATTTAAGACAAAATTAAATTATTTTTTTTAAAAATGAGGTTATGAAAGTGATATGAAATAGTAGTAAAGAAATACAACGACAACACATTTAATGATAGATCCTAGGTGGAAACATCCCTTTACGGCTCTTACGAAAGACAAGTTGTGTATATCCCTAAATAAGAATGTATTTTTATTTATTTTAAATTGTATTATATTTGTTGAATGGTAGTATTTAAGCGTCCTCAAACTATTTTTATTTATTTTGAATATTATTTTTTTTGTTGAATGGTAGTATTTAAGGGCTCTATTTACGCTTTTTATGCGTTTCATGTTGTTAGGCGATGTATTTTATTGGGGTGGGGGGGTACCCCGTTGGATAGGTGTTTTTGTTGGCAAATTTAATTATAATAAATTAGGGTATGTAGACGATGCCATAGGTTATAACCAGGAATGCTTTAGTATCTAATATATATAATCGCCCTAAGTATGCGTGTGTCTCCCCGTTCAAAGGCGCGCGAAAAGGTGCTCGAAAGGCGCGTAAAAAAGGTGCGCAAAAAAGGCGCGCAAAATTATTATAAATAAATTAAAAATGTTCGCCGTAAAAAATATATTATATGACGGCATTGCTTTAGCTAGAACGTCAATTACCGAAACAACGCACGAACCTGTGACGTCAGCATTTGTGTACACACAAACACACATTTGTGTTGAGTCTAACATCGGCCACCAGCCTATGCGTGTGTGTGTCTCCGTTATAAATTATGATGTTAGTCACCACCAACCGGTTGATGTCGGTGTGTCGGTCTTCGGTTCTTGACCCACTGCCAACTGCATTGCTGCGCCGCATTCAAGGTACCACACCGTTCTCCTACGCCTGTACCCATCGTCAATGTCACGTTCGCATTGCTTTATTATTTCTTCTTCAACTCCACAAATTTACAAACCTTCGCGTGTTGCCGCGAGACAAATATGCCTCGAAAAAAGAACATTCGATGAAGCCGAAATTGCCGATATAAAACGTCGCAGAAACGAACATAACAGGAATCGAAGAAGAACAGAAACACTCGAGGAGGCATCCCGGTGACGTGTAACGCGAAACCAACGCATAAGCCTTTTTGGGTTCCACATGCACAAGCAGTCTCATGCAATTATCAGACTCCAAGTTCATCTCCTTGGCGAGCAATCAGTTGTTTTTATTACTGATAACGTTGAGGCTGCAGCACAGAACGCAGCTTCGAGAGACACTACTTTAACGGCATGATTTAAACTAAATCAACAATACCAGATGGTTACAGGTATACTATACACTGACATACCTGAACATTATGTTTTTCACGAGAGGACAAGAACATGACAGAGAAGGCAAAGGGATGCTGACAGAATAATTGGTCGTATGTACTCTGTCAGTTTAGTTTCAGACATTCAGCGCTTCTGCTTGCGCTTACTTCTCATTCATGTGCCAGGTGCAACTTCCTTTGAGGACCTTCGGACCGTCCATGGTATTACATATCCAACATTCAAGGAAGCTACACAACACCGAGGCCTCTTCAATGACAAGCATGTCTGGGATGTGACGTTACATGATGCAGTTGCCGAAAAGAGACCCGCTCTCCTACGGGAATTATTTGCACATATGTGCCTGCTCGCATCTCCTTCAAATATTCCACAATTGTTCCAGAAATATAAAGAATACTTTTATGAAGATTTTATGTTGCAGTTTCATCACGAAGTGAATTGCAAACACTGCCTCAATTTGGCCCTTACTGATATTCAATTGATCTTTATTGCTAATAGGAAAACCTGCGAGAATTTAGGTTTACCAGTTCCACCAAGTCACGTGGAAGACATACAGTACAGCGTTTTTGATCCGATCCAACAGCTCAGCAAAGCAACAGACATGGTACGGAGTCTCAAGGAACAGCAGAGATACGCATTTGATGAAATTATCACAGCCGCAGCCAATGATCATCTTCCTCATAGGTGTTACTTTCTTGACGGACCTGTTGGCAGTGGTAAAACAAATTTTTACACAAACTTGCTTGCATCCTTTAGAGTGGAACAGAAGATTGCTTTAGCTACTGCATCAACTGGAACCGCGGCCAATTTACTGTAAAGTGGTCGAACGTATCATTCCCAATTTCATCTTCCCGTCCCAATTATCGACACCTCAACCTCCAGAATGAGAATGACCTCCTCCGATGCTGACATTCTCCGAAGAGCCACAATAATCATTTGGGATGAATCCACGATGGCCTCTAAGGATGCATTGAAATGCGTGAATAAACTCTTACAAGATATCATGCAAAATGACAAACCTTTCGGAGGAAAAACCATTCTCTTGGGTGGGGACTTCAGACAAACCTTGCCCGTTGTTGCGCATGGAACCAGGTCCGCCATTGTCGAAGCGAGTATTAAGTTTACCGATCTTTGGTCTAAATTTACAATTCTCACATTGACAAGTAATCTGCGATCTATTGATCCAGAATTTACGTCTTGGTTAATTGAGCTAGGCAATGGAACATTAACCAATGAACATGGATTGAACAAGAATATGTTTGAAGTTCCAGCCCATGTGGTATGCACAGGATCTATTGTTTCTGAAATATTCGGTGAACGAATTCTAGCCAGAGATGCGGAAGAATTTGCAAATAAGGTTATTCTCTGCCCTACAAATGCCGATGTGGACCTTATCAATAGTCAGGTTCTGCATTTACTTGAAGGAGAACCCAGGACATACTAAAGTTCCGACTCCATCGACGACTGCACGCCAGATGATGAAAACAATTATCCCGTGGAATTTCTACATCAATTGGCACCTTCGGTAATGCCGCTTCATCAATTAACAATAAAAGTCGGAGCAATTATAATTCTTCTTCGCAATTTGAACACTAAACGAGGTCTATGCAACGGCACCAGATTGGTGTTTAGGGACCTCAAACCCAACCTCATCATAGCTGAACTTCTGTCTGGAAGTGACAAAGGTCGCACTCTATTCATTCCACGCGTGGACATTGCCCCGACAACCACATACTTGCCTTTCATTCTATACGGAGAAGGCAATTCCCTGTGAAGTTAGCTTTAGCAATGACCATAAACAAATCGCAGGGCCAGACACTGGATAAAGTCGGTATCTACCTACCACAACCTGTGTTTAGCCATAGACAATTATACGTTGCTTTCTCCCGTGTACGCAGATCAGCAGATGTCAAGGTCCATGTGGCAGATGGTCCTAAACAAGGGAAACTGCCCCACGACAGCTCCACTTGCTACACTAAAAATGTGGTGTACAAGGAGATCTTTCATATTTAGCTGTTCATATCGTATTGTGTTCATGGCAATAAAAGATACAAGTTCTTTTCTATTTGAGTATTTCGTACATCTCTTTTTTATTTATTTTCATATCGTATTGTGTTCATGGCAATATAGGCCAAATGTTATTTTCTATTACAGTAATTCATACATTTCTTTGTTATTTCTGTTCATATATCGTATTCTGTTCATGGCGATAAAGGCCACGTGGTTTTTTCTATTGCAGTATTTGGTATAGTTCTTTGTTATCCCTTCTGTGGGATTTCGTTCTGCCAGCTTCAGCAGGCTTTTGAACTAGTCTAATACATAATCGCCCATCCTGTGCGTGTGTCTCCCCAAAGGGACATCACTCTGCTTTTTTTTTAAATTGGAAATAGAGACTTAAAAATTTATTTTGGTTTCCAGATTAACATTAACAATGACGTCATTGTTTTATGAGGATTGTTAATTATTAAATACTTTGTGGCATTTCAGGAATATTTCGCAGGCGCCCTACAACCAGTGGCATCGCTAGAGGGGGGGGCGAGGGGGGCGGGCCATAGATATGCATGTTGATATATAGGTAGTCCTCCGATTACGACGGTACAAATCAGGAAGTTTAATATTTCGTCCGCATGCTACACTACAAATGTTGTGTACAAGGTAATCTATGATATTTAGCTGTTCATATCGTATTGTTTTCATTGTAATAAAAGATAAATGTTCTTTTCTATTGCAGTATTTCGTATATTTCTTTGTTATTTCTTCTGTCGGATTTCGTTCAGCTAGCTTCAGCAGGCTTTTCCACTAGTATATTATAATTAATTAGACAAAATGAGTAGGAGTAGGGAAAAAAATAGCGGGTGTTGGCTAGTGGTGGGATGTTAGTATAGGTGTGGTGATATAAATTACGAAGTGGCTGCGCGTCTCGAAGTATTTTCATTGTTGTTATGGCAATATGGCAGAGCGAAGCGTACTTCCGGGAATGAAATGTTGTATTTTTACACTTGAAAATAGGAAATAAGTAAATAGGGAATAAGTGCAATTATTTTTTTCCATTAACTTAATTAAGATGTTAGTTTTAGGGTCTGGGTTAGGTTTAGTTGTCTATTTTTAAAAATCAAAACGACTTCGAGACGACTAGTATTCATGCTGGATGACTCGAACTTCGAGACGACCAGCATCGGCCTATAAATTATGTACAGGAAGTCACGAAGTGCAGTTAGAATGCATTGGTTTAGGTTAAAATCAATAGGACAAACGAGGAGAGGGGTTTGGATGGCCGGATGTTACAGCTTGATTTATGGCAGTTTTATAAATAAATTAGTGGAGGTATTGAATATGATCCACGACAAATAATGCGTTGGTTTAGTTTAAATAAATAATACAAACGAGGAGAGAGGTGGGGGTGGGGCAATTGCATATATTGGTGGTTAATTTAAGGTTGTTTTCTTTGTAAATTTTAATATTTTTAGTATTTTTATATGATTTTAAAAGTAAAGTAGAGGTTCTTATCTTAGTGTGGGGTGTCTATGTTATGTAAAGGTCTTTTTTGTTCGTAGTCTTTCTTATTTCTAGGATTTCCACTAAGTTTATTTGACAGCTTTAGCCGTTCTCATTTTAGTATCATAAATACTTTCTAAGTTGACGCCTGTTTTCTTTGTGTTTATTCATAATTAGAGGTTCTAATCTTTTGAGGAGGAGAAAGATAGTTTTCTAAGTAAATGGTTTTTTTCATGGTTCATTTTAGTAGTTTTAATACACGGATTTTATTTTTTAAATCAAAGTATTACTTCTTATCTTAGTATCAGGAATATTTTCAATGGTTAATGATGTTTCCTTTCTTCCTTTTAAAAAAAATAAAAGTAGTGCTTTTTAGCTTATATTCGGGAATATTTTCTATGTTTAAGGGGGTTATCTTTCTTCCTGTTAATAGTTTTAATAGATCCATAGTTTGTTTTAAAAAAAATAAAAGTAGTGCTTTTTAGCTTATAATCGGGAATATTTTCTATATTTAAGGGGGTTATCTTTCTTCCTTTTAATATGTTTAATAGATTTATAACATTTTTAAAATAAAGTAGTGGAGCTCATCTTAGTGTAGATATAAGTCAAGAGGTCTTTTATGTTTCTTTTCTTAACTAGATGTGATCATCTAGTGAACCCATTCCCTCTAAGGATATTTATTGTTGACCATACTCTAGCCTCCCCCCCCACCGTTGTTTTTAGTCACCCCCTCTGTGTTTATGGTTTATGTTAACTTATAAGTGAAATTATGCGATTTAAAAAAAAATTAATTTAAATAAATTTGTTTTAAAGTTAGTCTTCATTTGACTCAGACTTGTCGATAGATACAGCTTCTTATTCACTAAGAGATACATCGACTCAAACATGTGAGATATCACCGCGTGACCATAGGCATCGAAAGAAGAAGAAACTCGACTTATAGGGGTCAGTGGCGTAGCGAGGGGGCAGGGGGGGAATATGTCCCCGGGCGCCACGTTAGGGGTGCCAAAATGAGTATTAAAACTCATTATTTATTTGTGTTTTGATGTAAGCTAATGTATCCCAAATACGTTTGCAAGTTTGAATTTTGGAGCTCCGAAAATATATTCATTACAAACCAGTTGACAAGCATGATTTTGGCGTCCCCCATTGAGCGTTAAGGGGCGCCATTCTACTCATAAATAAATGACACATCCACAATGTAGGATTGCTGATGGCCATTTAAAAAAAAACTGGGAGAGACTGGGAGTGAGAGTAAGGGAGCAGTAAGAGACAAAGGCGATTCTATTAATAGAACAGACAGAGAGGACACTAAAAGCAACCAAAATAACCAAGACAAGAAAAAGGAGTGGCTTAAAGCAGTAGTTCTAAACCTGTGGTCCGTGGACCACTAGTTGTCCGCGAAGATGTGCCAGGTGGTCCGCAAGCAAAGCGTGAAATTTACGCACTGTATGATTCATCGAGAAAGACTAACAAGTAAAAAAATTATCATTGACTTAAACTATATTTTTGATCTGGCCTAAATAGTTTTTAAATTTTATCAAGGGTCGTCTATTAAATTCTCATTTCTTTGCTTTCTTATGTTCGAATATGAATCTTGAACATTAACAGTTACTGAGGTATACTGAAATTCGCTGGTTATAAGACCTAAGAGAGTTTCTTGTAGAAAAAACTCAAAGCTTGTTGATCATTTGAACCATAGCTTATGGGTTGCTGTTCTGGCTTACTTGGCTGAAACTTTTGAAGAACTCAATAAACTTAATTCAACTCAGCAAGAAAAGCAGACACATTGTATTACTCTCAGTGACAAAGAGTCTGCTTTTACGAAAAAGCTTGATCTTTGGAAGCGAAGATTATTTCAAGGTAACTTTGAGATGTTTGAACAATTATACGAAATCACCGAGAAACCAGAAAATGTTGAAATAAATAAACAACTGTTGACAAATTTGATTTCTGGTCGAATTCGATCAATGCAGGGCCAATTTTAATTCTACTTTGGTGATTTTTAACGTTCAGTGGTTTTTCGTGGGTTTCCAGTCCTAATCTCGCACAAATTGTCTCATCAAATAAAATTACCAACATCGTAATTAAACCAATTCATTGAACTGACTAGCGATACCACTGTGAATATGTTGCATCAGAAAGTGGGCTTATTGCAATTTTGGAGTATTCCGAACTGTCTCATAGAGCTTTTAAAATACTTTTACCCTTTGCAACTTTGTGAAAGTGGATTTTCTGCATTGCTTACAATAAAAACAAAACATCGCTCGTACTAAATAAACTAATATAGCAGCCTTTTTAATACAAAACTACTGTTTATCACTTAATTTTTTTTTATAGTTAGCAAGTAGAATTAAATTAGAAGACTATGAGACATTTGTTCTTTACAAACGAAAGCCATTACAATACTGTTTTTGGAGCACGCAAAATGTAGCATATTAGTATAATTTTACTAACATGTATACTACTTATAGCTAACAATAATATTCTGTATAGAAGGAGCGTGTGCAACAGATAAGATGTACACAGTATAATTATATTTAACTTTCCAGCTCGGCAGTAGCACAATTTTAGTAGTGGTCCGTAGCTAAGACACACATTTTTCAAGTGAAAATTGAATCTCAAAAGGTTGAGAACCACTGGATTACAGAAGGTCTCTCCTTTAAAGGGATTGAGTGGGCATGTTAAAGCAAGTTGGATTCCTTTTAAATGAAACATCTGACACCGCATCTCTTTCTTGTCTCTCTGTGATCAAACTTGATCAGTATGATCCACTGTTAGAAAAGCACTTACAAGATTCCCGAGAAAATCCAGCTTCAGTATCTTATTTATACAGGAAATCCAAAATGAATTTATCCACTTATTTTCATCGACTGTAAGGAATCAGGTGTTGGGTGAAATCAGAAAAAACAAGTACTACGGTATCTTACTTGACTCAACTCCCGATCTAAGACACCGGGAATAGCTTTCTCAAGTCATCAGATTTGTGGATGTGGATTTTCAAACTAAAAAAGAAACTATAAAAGAATCATTTTTAGGTTTTATCCAGATACATTCCAAAGACGCAGCAAGCATTGAAAGAGTTATCGTGGAGAAACTAGAATCTAATAACATACCTCTAGCCGACTATCGGTCACAATGTTATGACAATGCTGCTGTAATGACTGGGCATATATCCGGCCTTCAACACCGAATATGGGCCAGACATCACAGAGCATTTTTCATCAACTGTGATAACCACAGCTTAAACTTACAAAGAGTACACTCAGCTAAACAGAATCCAGTTGTTATCACGTTTTTGGAACAGTTGAAAGTATACATTTTTGTTTTCTCTCGTTCAACAACTTGTTTGGAAGAATTAAAAAGAGTTGTGCCAATCACAATGAAAAGGAAGTCTGAAACACGTTGGAGTGCACGATCAGAAGCTATTAAAGCAATTAATGAAGGACTATATTTCACTAGATGAACAGGTAGAGCTGTTGGAAAAATTATCAAAACACACAAATATGACGCTTGACACCAGAAGTGATGCAGAAACTTTGCTGGCAGGTATATTAAACTTTAAATTCCTAGTTTTTTTTAAATTTCTGGAACATCATACTTGGGAAAATTGATCGTGTCCAGAAACGGTTTCAGAATCCTACAGTGAATTTCAAGGAAGCAGCATCTGATATTGAATTTGAATCGCTTGAGCAAGAAATTTTCAACATTCGTGATAATTTGAGCCAGGTTGCGGTAGATAATGGAAAGGAAGATGCACAACTTGTGGAATCGAGGTTGACAGAAGAATTAGACGACATCGGAGGATGCCTGGAGAATTAACAAGAGATGCTGGACTTTCTTCAGAAGAAGAATTGCACGTGATATGAACATATGAACAGCGTAATTGATAGACTCCAACAGGAGATATCAATACGATTTATACGTATAAAAATCTAAAAAACAAATTTTTATTTTTACAAGACGTCAAAACTCTTCTTGCTTAGACAAAAGTCGATACACTTCGTAAAAATTGCTTAGATTTTGCTAATTTATACGACACTGACGTCAATGGTCATGACATGTGCACATAAATCACAGACTGAAAAATGCTTCTCAGTACCCGGACTGAAGTTCTATGGGAAACTCCTTTGGATGTTCTTGGTTTTATTGTTTCATATGGAGATGACGTTTTTCCGAGTCAAGAGTATTTCCCTTCAAATACTTCTAACAATTGCTGTTTCAACTGGAAGCTATGAGTGGTCCTTATCTTATCTTATCTTATCTTATCTTATCTTATCTTATCTGTTTACAGACGCTCCTTCTATACATAAGATTATTGCGTCCTACGCTTATCTATGGTTTGTGTTTAGTCCTGCATTTTTATTAGAGATTTAAATGTTGATAAAGTGTTGGTTTTCCTGGATTCTTCAGGCAACCCATTCCACGCCTGAATTCCGGACGGGAAGAAGGAAAACTTGTATGTGTTTGTTCTTGCATACGGAATAAGAAAGGTGTTTTTATCCTTATGTCTATCTGAGGGCTGTATTAAGTTATCTTTGTGTTGTATTTCTAAATTAGAATAAATTGCTTTATGTATGATTACTACTTTGCTCTTGGTTCTTCTATTCTCTAGTGTTTCAAGGTTTAATGATTTAACTAATGGTGTTATTCTTGTCAGTTTTGAATATTCTCCAGTAATGAATCTGGCAGCTCTTTTTTGAATTTGTTCTAGTTTATCAATGTTTTCTTTGGTGGATGGGTCCCATACAGAAGATGCATATTCTAGTACAGGTCTCACCAAAGTGAGGTAGCATTTTAGTTTTATATCTCTATTACATTTGTTAAAGTTTCTTTTTATAAAGCCTAAGGTTTTGTTTGATTTTTTAATAACTTCATTGACATGGGGATTCCATGATAGTTTCTCATTTATTAAGACTCCTAAGTATTTTGCATCTTTAGTTTGGGTCAGTTCTTTTCCATGAATGTAATATTTTGAATTTATTTGTTTCTTTTTCTTTGTTACTCTTAACAGTTGACACTTTTCTGGGTGGAAAGACATACTCCAGTTAGTTTCCCATTTTATCAATTCATCTAAGTCATTTTGTAAAATTTTGCTATCTTGTTCTGATTTAATTGTTCTATAGATTATACAATCATCAGCAAATAACCTAACTTTTGTACCTGTTGAGATGTTGTTGGGTAAATCATTTATATAAATTAAAAAGAGTAAGGGACCTAGCACAGTTCCTTGTGGAACTCCTGAGTTAACCTTTATTGGTGCAGATTTAGATCCATTAATTATTACAGTTTGCTCCCTGCCCAAAAGGAAGTCTTGGATCCAGTGATGTAAAAAACCTGAGATTCCAAAGTAATAAAGTTTTTTAAGTAAACTAAGGTGGTGAAACTTGTCAAATGCTTTTGAGAAGTCTAGTAATATTGTATCTATTTGATCATTTTTGTCCTCACACGACTCAACTATCACTTTAACTTTTACATATGCCTAAATAAAAATTGAACACCATTAAAAGAACTCCGGGGCTTTTTAAATTAGAATATGACGGGGAGTGTATGGTGTCCCTTTGTAGTAAGACATACCACTATTTCAGGGACTATAACAAGACACGCACAAAGGTAAAAAAATAGTCCACGGTAACTTAAAAGCAGTGGACAGTCGATATCATAAAACCCTGATAACAAAGTCCAACAATTGTCTCTTGATTATGTTTGACCGCTACTTAAACTATCGCCGCGCCACCACGTGAACCGCGGCTCTCATAGGCTTCTCTTAACTTAAAATGACATGATGATAAAATCTAGAGAAGGAAAAAATGTCCAAACAAATCATATCAACATTAAAGTACTATGTGTGTTAAAATTGTGAATGAATATATAATACCAGTGTTTGGATTTATTATTATTCATTTTAATAATCTACTTTAACTGCAAAATAATAGCTATTGTCTCGTAAGGGCCAAATACAAACTGTCCGTATCCATCTCAAAGAGTTGAAAATCAGTCCTCTCTGTAAAATCATCATAAAATTCTAACATCCTAAGCTTTGCGTACTGATAAACAAAATAACATATCTGGATAGGGTGATCCCATAAAATAAATTTCTTTAAAATCTCGATTTTCTAAACGTCGTCTCCTAGGTGTGTCATTTTTTAAAATCTAGGATTATTTACCAGGGGGCTGCTAACATTACCACTACAGTACGTTATGCCCGCGTGATTCTCCTTGTTTGTCAATGTCTTATCGTGAGTCGCGTTTCCTAACAATTTCATAGTTTCACTCTTTATGGCGAAAACCTCATCTCTATCACCCAATCGTCGCGCGTCAGTAACCTTATCACCAAATGTTTTAAAACAAGTCACCGGATTTTATTCAACTACTTTATAAATTTTACTAACCACCAACCCATGGGTCAAATACCACTTTAATAAGGGAGTAGTTAATAAAACAATTTCCCCGCTATAACTTCCTATCAACGTACGCCGGGCGCATGTCAATAGGTTGTTTTTACATGCGTACTTACGCATGAAAGGACCTATGTCGTCTCGTGTCACGTTCACATTTTTTAAAATTGATGTGATTTCACGAAAGTGTTCTTTCAAACTATCGGGGACGTTAATGTCGCATTCAATCAGTCTAAAACAGCATCGATGATCTGTTTTTTTTCCGTCAGGGGCCACTTTTTACCATCGGAGGGTTTTAGTAGTTTGGGAGTGGAGTGGTCTTTTCGGTTTAAGAAGTTTTTAATTTCTTTATTTTCCTTCTTGTTTTCCACTGATACAACCAGATTTCGATAACTTATACTTTAACCGTCTCGGTCAAATATTTGGTAATGTCCGTCGTCGTTTTATACAACTTTGTGAGAGGTTTGTTGTTAACAGGGTTTATTTTCATGTCTCTGGTAATGGAGCAGTCTGGATGACCGTGAAATAAACATCCATGAAATTGGTAAGCGGTTCGCTCGGCCGCGACCCACCCATCCACCCTAATATTTCTACTACCTAAACTCATCTCACCCCCATTAAACTCTGTCTGCGACGCGTTCTTAAAGTCACGGGAAACCCAATCTAACCACTGTCTACTCTGTTGTCCGTAATAGTTTGTCTTGCGTGGCCTAAAACCATCCTCACTACTTCTAATAATGGGAAAGCCTATCGGCGTCTGTTGTGTCAGGGACCATAAATATAACGCGTTCGCGTCGTAACCCTTAATCCCCTGAACAACTTTATCTTTATTTCCCCTGATAAAAGTCTGACCCTTTTCATGATACCTATGAAATATGATGGATGGCCCGCCCATTATATTATCGTTAATGGTTTTATAAAGACCCACATCCCACTTGGAACATAAAGAAAAATGAACACCAGGCGGTAGTGTTTTAAAAAGATACTTTAAGGTTACCCCGGGAACGGAAATTGCCTCTTTAAACATATCTACCCCAAATCTGCATAAAATTTAACCTGTTTTTTCAGCGCCTTTAAAAACGGAACTACATCTTTAATGTGGTATCAAATTAAAAAATCTTTTTTAAAGTTGACATCCCTTCCTCCACCCAAATCCTTTGACGTAACGCGTACTCGTCCAATAAAATTTTTGTATTTTTAAATCCTTTATATTAACTCGTGGTGTCTGCGGCCGACCGACCGACCGACCGACCTTGTCGCCAAAACTTTTGATCGATTGTTAACCCACTTGCTCGCAAGATAGCGAGCTCAAATTTTGCAGGCAGTTTTGTACTGATGATAAAAACAATGTATCAAAATTTCAGATCGATCGCATGTACCGTAATTAAATTATTGATTTTTTAGATTATTTTATTTATTCCTATGTATCATGCTATTTTTTGAGATAGAGCGTCGCGGTGCGTATTATATTGAACAACCTTTCTGTCGCGCAATGAGGTGCGTATTTTATTGACAGCTCTTTTTATAAACATATTCCTGATCGGTGCGCATTATATTAAACATGTTTTACGACACAACTGCAATTTTGTATTTCTGGATGGTCTGGCGCTGCCTATTATAATGAACATTCTTTTAATTACTTCTCGTACATAAAGGATTTATAGTCAAAAACTTGGTTTTTTACGGGTTTTTCTTATTAAATCCTTTATATTAACTCGTGGTGTCTGCGGCCGACCGACCGACCGACCGACCGACCGCCCTTGTCGCCAAAACTTTTGATCGATTTTTAACCCACTTGCTCGCAAAATAGCGAGCTGGAATTTTGCAGGCAGTTTCGTACCGATGATAAAAACAATGTTTATTAAAATTTCAGATCGATCGCATGTACCGTAATTAAATTATTGATTTTTTAGATTATTTTATTTATTCCTATGTATCATGCTATTTTTTGAGATAGAGCGTCGCGGTGCGTATTATATTGAACAACCTTTCTGTCGCGCAATAAGGTGCGTATTTTATTGACAGCACTTTTTATAATCATATTCCTGATCGGTGCGCATTATATTAAACACGTTTTACGACACAACTGCAATGTTGTATTTTTGGATGTTCTTGCGCTGCGTGTTATAATGAACATTCTTTTATTTACGTCTCATGCGTAAAGGATTTATAGTAAAAAACTTGGTTTTTTACGGGTTGTTTTTATTAAATCCTATACATTAACTCGTGGAGTCTGCGGCAACCTGCCCGACCGCCCTTGTCGCCAAAACTTTTGATCGATTTTTAACCCACTTGCTCGTAAGCTAGCGAGCTAAAATTTTGCAGGCAGTTTTCTACTAATAATAAAAACAAGGTATTAAAATTTCAGATCGATCGCATGGACCGTAATTAAATTATTGATTTTTTAGATTATTTTATTTATTCCTATGTATCATGCTATTTTTTAGATAGAGCGTCGCGGTGCGTATTATATTGAACAACCTTTCTGTCGCGCAATAATGTGCGTATTTTATTGACAACTCTTTTTATAAACATATTCCTGATCGGTGCGCATTATATTAAACATGTTTTACGACACAAATGCAATTTTGTATTTCTGGATGGTCTGGCGCTGCGTATTATAATGAACATTCTTTTAGTTACGTCTCGTACATAAAGGATTTATAGTAAAAAACTTGGTTTTTACGGGTTTTTCTTATTAAATCCTTTATATTAACTCGTGGTGTCTGCGGCCGCCCGACCGACCGACCGCCCTTGTAGCCAAAATTTTTGATCGATTTTTAACCCACTTGCCCGTAAGCTAGCGAGCTGAAATTTTGCAAGCAGTTTTGTACCGATGATAAAAACAATGTATCAAAATTTCAGATCGATCGCTTGTACTGTAATTAAATTATTGATTTTTTAGATTATTTTTTTTATTCCTATGTATCATGCTATTTTTTGAGATAGAGCGTCGCGGTGCGAATTACATTGAACAACCTTTCTGTCGCGCAATAAGGTGCGTATTTTATTGACAACTCTTTTTATGAACATATTCCTGATCGGTGCGCATTATATTAAACATGTTTTACGACACAAATGCAATTTTGTATTTCTGGATGGTCTGGCGCTGCGTATTGTAATGAACATTCTTTTAGTTACGTCTCGTACATAAAGGATTTATAGTGAAAAACTTGGTTTTTTTACAGGTTTTTTTTATTAAGGGAAGAAAAGAAAGCCGAATGGGGATGTAACTGCGTTTCATTTAAATAATCTAGATTTTTAATGTACTCATAACCAAAAAAGCCCTTGGTTTCCTAAACTTTTTACGCCACTAGGTACTTACTGTAAATAAACCCCGGAGCTAAATAATTGAAAATTTCTAAACATTTTAACATTTCGGTGGAAATGCACATAAAATTATTATTTCTTTTAACTAAAAATTTAAAGGGACCGTCGTCGTCGTCAACATTGTCCGTCACTTCCTCTTTGTCATCTTCAAATACTTCAGAGTCATCTACAAATACAGTTGTCAGTCTCTTGTTTACCACTTCCTCCGTCCCCACAAAATATTTAATGAAATACGGTTTGATTAAATTAATGTCATATTTCCCCGAATTGAACCCTATAACCGGTACTTGAATTAAATACCCCTCTAATTTAACCAAGAGTTTGCCAATTGTGTCGTCTGGTTTTTCGTCGTCGTCGTCGTCATTTTCAGCGTCAGTCTGTCCTAAACGATGCAGCAAAAAAAAATATATATAAAAAAAAGAATAAATTTTCTCTAAAAAGTGCAATACAATAATTGTCCGAATATATCCATGTATTTTAGACAATGTGGATGCTTTATCGTAACCTTGAGTTCTGTACATAATTTTTAATATTGTGTCCCTAATTACTTATGCAAATATATCAAAACAGAGCTCATCAGCTTTCCCCGTACCCTGTGCTAAAGAGCAGAATACAAGAAACACACCTTTCTTTTAATATTTTCCATTACACATTTAAACAAATACGATCACTTTAAGGACCTGGTCATTTTATGATGTCAAGTGTAAAATGAACACAATTACTAAATACCCTTCAGCCTGTATATCTCTGACAGGTATTTTTCATCTCACAACATTTCCCAAGACATGTATAAATCCATTTTGGTTACATGGTAAAAGACAATGTGTCCATGCTTGTCGTTAGATGGACACATCTAAAGTATCACTAGGGGATCTTTTCATTTTTACCAATGTGTCATATTAAGGTATATTCTCAAAAACGTCAAGAAAGTTCCATCTATTTATGGACGATTCATCCTGGTAGTGTAACATAATTACAATGCTTAGCATTAAATAATTTATATTGCAATATCCAGTAACCTGTGACACATATTGTTTTCTTTTTTCTCCCCCTATTTCGAGCATGGTGTTAAATTTTCAGAGAAGTTTTACACTAATCCAGCATCTTTTTTATTCTTTTGCTGTAAGCTGCAGGCTATGTTCAATTGGATGTGACTTGGACAGCAATACAATGAGATGTAAAGAGTAAAATATACAAAAGGGGCACTGATATATTACAATAAATTATATGATAGTTTAAAAGCCGTTGCTAAATTCTGATCTCTTATCTTCATTCTTTTGTTTTACAAAACAAAATAACAAACGAAAGACGATTTTAAAAAAATGAGATATCCGACAAAGCCTTGTCTTCTTTAAATAACATTTGAAAGAGAAGAAAGAACGAAATAGCAGGTGATAATTCAAAGTTAAAAGGAAACTTCAAAATATTATATTTCCGTAACAGTATTTTTGAAGAAAACAAATATAGTGTTTATAACATTTTTAGAGGATTAACTACAAATTATGTTTTAACCTTTTAATATTTTCTTTACTAATACATATTTTTAATATATATCGCTGACAAAAGACATATCCTAATCAATATTGAGACCATACATGAGTGATCCCAAAATTGTAAATTGACCTAATATTTTATATTAAAATCATTTTATAACTAGTTGCAAATTATTTGCCGGAGAAAGCCGATGATATTAAGGGAGTCAAATTAAAATAAATGCTTTGAAGTTCCTCTACACGTGTATTGACAAATTCATTGTAAGTGACGTCAAAATATGTAAGAAAATATTACCTTGACTTTTAACAAAATTATTAATGGTCGTCAAATTACTACAAAACAAAATTTAACATTTGTACACAGCTGATGAGGTCTGTAATGACCATTTTCAATAGATTGAATATTAAAGAAAAAAACAACAACAACAAATCGATGAAGTAAGAAAAAAAAACAGCAACAAAAAAGTGCAAACTCTGACGCCTTTAGCTTCTACAAGAGAGATATCTCAGAGAAATTTAACCAGAGTATTCTAGCGTTAGTTATTGAAATGTATCGTTACACTCGTTCTTGTTTCAAATGATCTGTTGCTATAAACATAGATAACAATATTAGTCATTTTATAGTGTTTTACAAGTAGTGTTTGAAGATGCAGCTTTCGATAAAGATTTTTAAGAATGTATATAAGTATTCTTTTTTTAATTAGACATAATTTCTCTGTTATGATAAAGAAAATTAAAGAACATTAAAATTATTCCTTATGTGTTAGTTAAAATGGCTTTGGTGAAACAAAATCCTTAACATTGTATTTTTCCCCCTCAATAAACAAGAATACAAAGTACAATGCAAAATACACAAACCAATTGTGTAATCAAACAATATATGGAAGTTTTTTAATTAACTAATACAAAATTAAACGTTTCGACTATTCCCTTCGTCAGTACAAATCACTAAACCAACACAAGTATTAAAATTATATTTAAATTATCTAATACATTCTATATCAATATGTAAAGATATAAAAAAGAACAAAAAAACAATGACGCAGGATATAAGAAAAGTGATGAAGTATCAAGAGTAGCAGTGAAAACAATGGTAAAAAGATACTACAGATATGTAAAATTGTGAATTTAGTTTAATCCATATGAAGCCAACGTATCAGGTTTTATGAATCTATTTTCTATGTAGATCCTATTATGGGTATTGCTCGCATATAAAATGCCAGTAACTGCAATATCTGAAATCTCGCGATGAACAACACTCTTAAAATGTTTAGAGACAGGACATAAGGCCTGTTTATTTATATCGTACATGCGTTCTCTAAACATATCTCCCTGAAGACGATCTGTCTCACCCAAGTAAATTTTATTGCCCCTCTTGCAAGGAATTGCATAAATCCCTTTGCGACTTGTGCAAATGAAACCATCCTTTATGTTGAATTTATCAAGAGGGAAAGAAATGTTGTTAATTTCAATAACATATGGACAAGTATTGCAACGGTTAAAGTTGCAACCTGTTATTCCAATATGTGCTTTCATAGCAGGAAGGTGACTTCTTACAAGTATATCCTTTAGACTCCTATCTCTCCGGAAAGCAAAAAGGGGATTTTTTTTAAAGACCTCCTGGGTCAGCAGAGGGTCAGCCATGAGCATTGGTTGATTTTTTTAGAATTGCCTGGCGGGTTATAAAGTTTTGAGTATGGAAATTTGAAATACATTTATATCGATCAAATTGGTCAGAAAAGTTGATTTGAAAGTGTCCTTGCGGGGATCTTGAGATTCGGCGTCTTTTTCAGAAAAAAATTAGATTGCGGAGAGGCCATCAGCAAGAGGAATTGACATGTACAATGAATAAACAGTAACCAACAATTTTGAAAATAATTCAGTAATTAATATTTTTGCAGAAGATCGTAATTGGCCACAATCTATTAGTTCATCATTAATCTCCTTAACAACTTCATCATTCGAAATAATAGGATCGTGTGCCATTAGGGTGTAAAAAGTTGCATTATTTAATTGTTTGGCGGCCTCTTCAATGTTAAGTCTCTTATCCAACACAAAAACATCACCATCTTTATCTGCCGGCTTGATATGTATGTAGAAATATGTTCTTCGTTTTTCAAACAATAATAAATACTTATTTAATATAATTTAACTTATTTTTATACTTTTATTGAGTGATACATTTAGACGGAATTAAATAATTAAATGTTTTCATTTAATTAAAACCAACTTTATTCTTGAATATACACGCACATAATTAGCAACTTTTTAGGTTTGAAACATTATCAATATTGCATTAACATGAAGGTTCATATTCTTTATTATTTTATTAGCTTAATATTGGAAAGCGATTTCCCTGGAGAAGGCCGTTTAACTACTTTAAGCGCCAGGTCACAAATTCATCTAATGTTTATGAAGCGATCCTTGATACCCAACAAAAGCCATTAACTTTTGTATTCCAGCAGAAATATACTTGTTCATACAGATATTTACCCTAAATCATACATTTTATAAAGTTCCATCTGCCGTTTGTGTGTGTGTTGCTGTTGAATCATGTTATTTAAATTTGATCGACTTTGCGACTTTTAATTCTGCTAACATTTTGTTTAAGTTTATATGTGACAAGTGCGCAATTAGTTGTATTTTAACTATTAAATTTAATCAAACTTTATAAATATTTACTAAAATGTTTGAAATATAAATGTTTCTCAATTTTTCTCAACAATTCCTATATTTACACGTTATTAAATTATATAGCGAGGACCACCCACAAGTACCAAGTATAATGATAACATTTTTTATTCTAAGACGTAAACGAAAAAAATATGATCTTCCTAATTTGACATTTTCTCAGGAATTAATTATTTGGACGTTGCAAAGTCTATTGATGAGATCACTTCCCTTTCAGACAGTGAAAGAAATGAAGGTCAGTAGCGTTAGTAGAATGCTAAGTTCCAAAATAATTTTCTTTAATTCATTTCTTACGGAGTTGTTAAAGTCTACAAATATAAAATGCTTTTTAATAGATTTAAAAAAACATTTATTTGTGTTTTCATTGTTATTTATATTTTAATATTTTTTTTATTATTTCTGTTACAGTTTCAACTACAGACATTGATAAAGTCATTGCAGATATCACCAACACTTTAGACAATTCCTTAACTGTTTCAGCTCTCTTCGATTGTAACTGATTAGTTTCATGTTGTAAAATCGCTTTTATATTTGAATCAGAAGTAAGATTTTTGTATAATTCTTAAAACACTATATGTGGAATTTAAAAACAAATTAGAACAAAAATAAAGATAGTGCCTTAAATTATATTTCAAAACTGCATTTTAACAAATTTACTAGAAAAATGTGTGTTGCTCAATTAATAGATGCAGGAAGGCAAATGAGAAATGAATAAGTAATGAAAGATGAGGAGTTTACATCTACATTGGCCACAGTTGAACTGGAAGCCTGGAATGCTTTTAAATATGTTGTCAACAATTTATTAGATAACTTCAAGTCAGACAGTTTCAAAAGTCTTTTAAGAACATGGTCGCCTTTTTTTGTTGTTGTTTTTTTAAAATAATTAATTGTTACCACATTTACCTAAACATAATCACTGTAAATTAATGAAATACAATCAACCATATTAAATTGGAGCAGTCACCGTAACTTCATCATTTGACATATATTTGCACTTCTGCCGTTTGCAAGGAGCATAGCTTTTAAAAATGAATTAAACTACTCAAATCACTAAATATGTCATTAGTGAATTATCTTACTATTTTTAAAAGTTTTATGTATGATTTTGAAGAAAAAATAATTTACCTATAAGGATTTCATCAAAGACCTTTTACCAAATGTTTTAGTTTGTGTCTCAGGAACAGACAGAATACGTGTGTATGCAGAAGGGTGTATCTGATGGGTGGGTGAGTGTACAGAGAGAAGTTCGGTAAGGTAGGAAGTAGGGGTCTACCGATATGCATTTTTGCCGATACCGATATTACCGATATTTTTTTTGCCGATATGAGTGCCGATATGAGTATTTGTTAGGACACAAACCAGTGGTCATATTTGATGACGTCATTCCTAAATTTATCACTCGTAATTATTTATCTACTAGAAAAATACCCGCACTTTGTAGCGGGAGTGTGCTGACCCTTTATCCAAGTAATAGTTGCTGGTTATTAAAAATTGTATTTGCAAAGTTAAATTTCAGATTCATCTATTTAGTTAAAATCTTATGAGAAACAGAGATATGCCATTTTACCGCGAGAGTTGTTTTCACTTAATGCAGTGCCTTCTAACATTACCTTACTATTTAAAAGATATTATTTATTAAATAATGATTCTTGCCGACCATAATAACTAAATTTACAATTTCATTCCCACTTGTACAAAATAAACATAACTTATAGGTTTTCCGAAAGAGCTCTACCACCCTCGTCACTCAAAAATTTAATATATAATTACGAAACTGCATCGTATCACAATTGTAAGTTATATATTATTTGTAACCACGTCTATGAGATAAGAACATGTGGCACTGTCCCTTTAAAAGGCAAAAGCTAAGTGACTTATAGCGCAAATAAAAAAAAAGTATAAATGTACTTTCTAAAATACTTTTAAAACAAAAAACCGGTCGTATTAAAATGATATCAAAAAAATGTGCACACCATATTTAGACAATATAGAAAGCTGGCCGCATAAAATAAAGTCTTGTTATAAAGTAAATGTACTGGACAAAAATAACTCCTCCTTTTGACGTATTCATAATTGTTTTAACAGGGAAATAATATTTAACATTTTTTATGTCTCTATATTTTACGATTTATATTTACGGTTTATAAGCAAATAGAAAAATACCCGCACTTTGTAGTGGGAGTGTGCTGACCCTTTATCCAAGTATTAGTAGCTGGTTATTACAATTTGTATTTGCCAAGTTAAATTTCAGAATCATCTATTTAGTTAAAATCTTATGAGAAACAGAGATATGCCATTTTACCGCGTGAGTTGTTTTCACTTAATGCAGTGCCTTTTAACATAACCTTACTATTTAAAAGATATGATTTATTAAATAATGATTCTTGCCGACAATAATAACTAAATTTACAATTTCATTCCCACTTGTACAAAACTAACATAACTTACAGGTTTTCAGAAAGAGCTATACCACCCTCGTCACTCAAAAATTTAATATATAATTACGAAACTGCATCGTATCACAATTGTAAGTTATATATTATTTGTAACCACGTCTATGAGATAAGAACATGTGGCACTGTCCCTTTAAAAGGCAAAAGCTAAGTGACTTATAGCGCAAATAAAAAAAAATTATAAATGTACTTTCTAAAATACTTTTAAAACAAAAAACCGGTCGTATTAAAATGATATCAAAAAAATGTGCACACCATATTTAGACAATATAGAAAGCTGGCCGCATAAAATAAAGTCTTGTTATAAAGTAAATGTACTGGACAAAAATAACTCCTCCTTTTGACGTATTCATAATTGTTTTAACAGGGAAATAATATTTAACATTTTTTATGTCTCTATATTTTACGATTTATATTTACGGTTTATAAGCAAATAGAAAAATACCCGCACTTTGTAGTGGGAGTGTGCTGACCCTTTATCCAAGTATTAGTAGCTGGTTATTACAATTTGTATTTGCCAAGTTAAATTTCAGAATCATCTATTTAGTTAAAATCTTATGAGAAACAGAGATATGCCATTTTACCGCGTGAGTTGTTTTCACTTAATGCAGTGCCTTTTAACATAACCTTACTATTTAAAAGATATGATTTATTAAATAATGATTCTTGCCGACAATAATAACTAAATTTACAATTTCATTCCCACTTGTACAAAACTAACATAACTTACAGGTTTTCAGAAAATGCTATACCACCCTCGTCACTCAAAAATTTAATATATAATTACGAAACTGCATCGTATCACAATTGTAAGTTATATAATATTTGTAACCACGTCTATGAGATAAAGAACATGTGGCACTATCCCTTTAAAAGGCAAAAGCTAAGTGACTCATAGCGCAAATAAACACAATTATAAATGTACTTTCTAAAATACTTTTAAAACAAATAACCGGTCGTATTAAAATGATATCAAAAAAATGTGCAAACCATATTTAGACAATATAGAAAGCTGGCCGCATAAAATAAAGTCTTGTTATAAAGTAAATGTACTGGACAAAAATAACTCCTCCTTTTGACGTATTCATAATTGTTTTAACAGGGAAATAATATTTAACATTTTTTATGTCTCTATATTTTACGATTTATATTTACGGTTTATAAGCAAATAGAAAAATACCCGCACTTTGTAGTGGGAGTGTGCTGACCCTTTATCCAAGTATTAGTAGCTGGTTATTACAATTTGTATTTGCCAAGTTGAATTTCAGAATCATCTATTTAGTTAAAATCTTATGAGAAACAGAGATATGCCATTTTACCGCGTGAGTTGTTTTCACTTAATGCAGTGCCTTTTAACATAACCTTACTATTTAAAAGATATGATTTATTAAATAATGATTCTTGCCGACAATAATAACTAAATTTACAATTTCATTCCCACTTGTACAAAACTAACATAACTTACAGGTTTTCAGAAAGAGCTATACCACCCTCGTCACTAAAAAATTTAATATATAATTACGAAACTGCATCGTATCACAATTGTAAGTTACATAATATTTGTAACCACGTCTATGAGATAAAGAACATGTGGCACTATCCCTTTAAAAGGCAAAAGCTAAGTGACTCATGGCGCAAATAAACACAATTATAAATGTACTTTCTAAAATAGTTTTTTTTTAAAAACCTGTCGTATTAAAATGATATCAAAAAATGTGCACACCATATATAGACAATATAGAAAGCTGGCCGCATAAAATAAAGTCTTGTTATAAAGTAAATGTACTGGACCAAAATAACTCCTCCTTTTGACGTATTCACAATTGTTTTCACGTGGAAATAATATTTAACATTTTTTATGTCTCTATATTTTACTATTTATATTTACGGTTTATAAGTAATGTGTATAATTTCAAAAAGGAATCTTTTTTTTTGTTCCCTATTTCGGATAAGGCATCATATTTTGTAAATTATATTCAATGCACACACACACACACCAGATTTTATATCTGAAAAATAAAATAAAAATGAAAAAAAAAGATTCAACCGTCTGTTAATAAGTGCATCTTAAAAATGATTAAAAGGCAATTTTAGAAGTGGCCTATGCTATTCTGAATACAAAGGAATGAACATAAAAACATATTCAATTCGCAATTCATATTAATTAAGCGTTTTCAGGATCACTTCATTAAATTTAGTCAAGTTTTGTTTATACGCTCGGTAGCGAAAGTTATAATGTATAGTGTATATAAAGCTTAAGTAAACTGTTTTAAAGTGTAAGTTTATTTGACATAGGCCATATTTTTCAACATAAAATAAACTTGCTACATCTGTGGTTTTTAATTAAATGTCGAGTTATGAATTAATTTTTTTTAAATACCAATTTTATTAATTGCATGTAAAATATTAATACAAAGCATCGTGAAATTAATTAAAATTAAAATAATTTAAACGCATATGTAATATATAAAGCTCAGTTGATAATTTTATGTTTGTTTGTTTGTATCCATTAAAAAAAAGGTCACTGCTTTTTTTACATTTTTCCAAAAGATCTCTGCCACTGTCGTCTCTAAAAAAGCTCTTATATATTTACGATACTGCATCGAAACACAATTGTTATTAATACAATATTTGCAACAGCGTCTATGAGATAAAGATAATAACGATAAATAAAGAAATTAGGCTATATTCCTAATTTAAAAAAAAACAACAAAAAAACAAATCAATTTTATGTTAAAAACTTATGTGAAACCATGACAATAATCGATTTTAAAAATGACCTATTTTAATCCATCATCAAAGGAATGAATATAACATATTAAATTCGCAATACAAAACAATTAAGCGTTTTCAGGATCACTTTATTTAGTTTAATCTACTTATGTTAATAGGTCCAGTAGCCTAAATTTAAATAGTTTGAAAAAAATACTGACACAATTATTACATAATTAGGTTTATATTAAATATCGAGTTTTGGAACAGAAAATAATTAAAACAAATTCGCAATTAAATTTAAACGTGTAAACAATTAAATCTAATGCATCGTGTGGCAGTTGTAATTAAATATGTTTACGTGTCTATCTAATATATAGAAAGTAACAGTAAAGAAAATGAAAATTCTTTGTACTACACAGCTCAAATTATGAAGCGTACACGAAAATGTGCGCACCATAGTTAGACATTATAATATTTTTTTGAATGCGCACCGCTGAAAAAGTATTGGGAAAAAAAACGTCACCAAAAGTAACTTGCTTTGAACGGCATTTGAACGTCCGCGTAAATTTGTTCAATACAGAAATGAGGTTAAATTTTTTATTCTTTGTCTCTGCATTTTCTTATTATTTAATTTACGGCATTCGGGCAAAAGGGACTATTACAGAAACTAACTTAAACCCACCTTCAGGGTAAAAGGAACCGTCCTGCCAAATTTGGTCCCCGTCAGTCATTTGGTTTTTCCGTGATTGTCTAACAGAAAGTCGAAAAGTGAAACATACAAACATACAAACACCAACTGAGCTTTATATATTAGACTAGTAGACCCGTCGTGCGTTGCAACGATCAAAGTAAAAAGGAATAAATTTAAAGAAACCAATGAGTGGTATGTTTAAAAATAATTCTGAAGAAATCTTCGTGGAAGTGTGAAAAAAAAATCCAAGTTTCATAGCAAACGGATAAATAAATTAATAATTAAAGAAGAAACGATATTAAGGGCCCCGACCCCAAAATGAGTAATATTATAGGTTTTTTTATTGCCATTGCACTCATTTCTTAAACGTTTAAGATTTTATTCACTATTCAGTCATTAACAATCTTGACAAATAATGACACATGTATCCATTATTATACAAATTGAAATAAACAGGTGTTTTGAACTTTATATCTTGCCCAGAATGGGCCCTGGGGTCCTTAATGTTGTTTTTATCTATTGTACTAAATATATATTCCTCAATATCGTGTAAAATTGAATAGGGAATACAATGATTAAAGTTTAGTAAAAAGACTTTTTCGAAGGAATGGAAATTAAGAGTTCAGTGCCCTATAGTAATATAGGCTATTAACTTTTTATATTCTACACTGTAAAAAATGCAATGTTTTCTAACACGTTTATACCGTTATTTTACACTTAACTGCTGTAAATGAAGATTTTTTTACTGTTTTTTAAAAAAAAACAGTAAGGTAATGTAATTTAAGTTCATTTACAATAAAATCCGGTATTAATTTATACTGTAAAAAATACAATGTTTTTTAACACATTTATACTGTTATTTAACGCTAAATGGTTGTAAATGACTACTTTTCTCTGTTTTCCCTTTTTAACAGTAATGGAGTGTTATCTATGTTCGTCTATAAATATTTTCAATACAGTATATAAATAAATGAATGCAAGACGTTTTATGGGTTACTAAACATTATATTATCCGATAGACATACAATTTTTGGAGGTTGTTGAGTTTACTGCCATGAAGGACAGTGAAAAATATTTTGGCCGGGTGCCCAAAGTGGCCTTTTTTCTTTTATATGAGCTATTTAAAAATATTTTACGGACAGACAAAGAGACAAAAAAGAACGAAAGTAAGTTATTAAAAAACGTGGTAAAGAGTGGTCGCTCGATAGTCGTAAGCTCAAGTCCTAGTATTAGTATTAGCAGTCTAGTCTTGACTTACATTTAATTCTATATTATTTTTTTTCTTTGGTCCTTACGAAATAATATGCCTTTATATTTATTAGTAATATACTATTACTAATATCATGATTTTAAATATAATTACATCTTTCGTATTAAATAGTATAAATAATTTTTAATAAATAATAGATTTCCTTTAAAGTATGATTAGCCTTATAACGGTTTTAAATTAAACTTGCACTAAGTAGGCCGGTGAACCTTAATGTGTTTTCTTTTCTTATGTAAGCTAAAAAAAAATTATTTTATTCACCCGATCGCAATGAAATTTTGGAAAGCTGTTGAGTAAGCCTACACTCTCGCAAAGTAAATGTGTATAGTATTTTATTTTAAAATATAAAAATGACTTCAAGTTTTTTTTGAATATCTTTTTCTTCTGCCATTTCTGCAATGCGTGACAGGTAATCTAGCTCAATTTAAAAATCAGTATTAATTATTTCACATGGGAACAGACACATTTTTTTCCACAAATTATCGATTTCTGACATAATAGTATTATATATAAACATTAGGCATGATTCCGACTAAAATCTATACTGTAGGGGTTTTAAATTTAAAATGTTGCAACGTTTTTGCCCGGGAACCCATAATGATTAATTAATGAAGTTTTGTTTTTCTTATTTAAGCTATTCAATATAAATATTTTAGGGCTTCGGATTAGTCGACCCATCACTTAAAAATTATTGGAAATTAAAAAAAAATTTTTTTAAAATATATAAATTTCTTTTTTTTTAAATAATAAATTTTAAAAAAAAATAGTGGCTGATAAATTACATGAACATTTTGGTTTTAAACTATTGACTGACGGGAATGTTCAAAATGTTGATAAATTTTGCCTACCATGGTTCTAACACTTCGCCTACTTATCAAACCAAATGAAAAGCCTATTGAGCTAATGGTATTAATGGAGTCTGACTCAGAGACAGAAAATGACCACAGCTCTTCTGATGAATTACTGCGTTACAAAATGGAGATGAAACTTCCCGAATCCATTGAGACTCTACAATGGTGAAAACATCGATATCCGATAATGCAATTCCTTGCCAAGACCGGTTAGTGCATACCAGTTACTACAGTTCCAAGTGAAGGATTGTCCAGATCGGCTGGTTATATTGTCAATTAGACCCGCTCATCACTTGAACCAAATAATGCCAACATACTTGTCTTTTTGCGTAGTTGGTGAAAAGATGACATATAAAGTAATAAAGGAGACATTCCAGTGTTATTTAGATTTTCAACAAGAACGTTTAATGACATCATACATTTTAATTTTTTGGCTTTAATCGAAATTAACGATTAATTAATTGTTAATTTTTCAAAATATAACGATTAAATTTTAATTAATCGTTAACCTTCCTAAGATATTTTTATCATTATTGTATTCTATCACAATAAAATTTTTGAATTGAAAGTAATTGAACACACTCCAGGTAAGATTTCAAGTTAAAAAAAATAATAAGATAATAATAATAATAATAAAATTTAATTTTAAATTATCTTTAAAAAATAGTTAATTATCATTTATATTTTTAAATTTAAAAGCTTTAATATATATATTTTTTTATATTGGAACAGTAAAACTAACAGACAATTTTTTACTCATTATCCATTCCTTATATTAAATTTGTTTTATTTAAACAAAAAATTGCAACATGTTTATAATTTAAATGTTTATAAGTAAGTATTAAATATTTACTAGAAAATAAATAAGTTTTCTTTAATATTATACTAAATTTGTTTATTATTGTTTATTCAATTTATTTGAAACATTGTTTCGTCGTATACATGTTGTTTTTTTTAAAATAGTTGTCTTAACGAGAAACTTCCGCCCTACCAGAATCGACAAATTGACAATGGAATTACTCTTTAGTTGATATTTCGTCAGTATATTAAGTTTAAATTTCGTCTTTGCGTTTGATTGTATAATTGAATTATTAAGAAACAGGTAATTATTTCATTTGAAATGGTTATATATCTATTTTTATAGCTTCAGCCGTTTAAATTTAATTAAATTCGCCCTAATTCAGAATTGATAGTATTCTCGGCATGACGGTAAGTGGTAAGCCGCCATTGTGTTAAAAAAAAGTTTGAGTCGAACTTTTTCAGGCTTATTATTCACTGCTTCTATTGTTTATTGCTCATAAGATTGTATGGCCGTATTTAAATATGCCATAACATAATACTAATTTTAATCTTACAGTTGTAAGGATTGAAAACATTTTTAATGGTCGACGGCACATGGCATCATATGCTATGGTCATGGTCATTTATTGTTTTTAATGATTCATTATCAGCAGTCACTGAGTAGTAAGTGTCAACTAAATGTGTCAATAGTTTTAATTGCATTTTATATTTTACCAATAAAAATAGTAATAGTCATTAACTAGCATATTTTGCATTAAATTTTGAATAGCAGATTCAGATATTAAATAATATAAGCCAGTGATTCACTCAGTGATGTAGCGGATGTAAATATTTGGCAAGGCCTAAAGTTCAAGCCTAAAACTATACTATAGGGAAAGTGTAACAAGTACAAGTAATAGTAAATTAGCATGGATTACACAGCACACTAGGAAATGTAAGATTTTAAATATTTCCAAAGCACATGGCCCATGGCCATGCTTTAGTGAATAGTTAATGTCCATTACATTTAAGTTGTCATTAGTATTATTAATGAAAATAATAGAAATTAATGACGGTCTACAGGCAGAATAGAAGAGTGCAAGAAATTTAAATATTAAATTTGCGTGGTGTGCAATATACCTTAAACTTATAGGCATAGGACTTAAAATATGTCCAAGGTCCAAAGCACATGGCTTGACACGGTCATGCTTTAGACACTTTAGTCAATAGTTTGTATCTGTTACAATTAGATTGTCAATAGCTTCAATAGTATTATAGTGATCATAATATAATAATGGTCAATGTTCATTAATGCATAGCAAATGTCAATAGGCATTAATTTTGAAATAGAAAATATAGAATAAGCTGGTGATGGAGTGGGCCTAAATATGTGGCAAGACCTATAGGTAGAGGGGTCTAGTCCGAGGCATGTTTAATTTGCACGATGTGCAATGCACCATAGGCCTATAAGATTTTAAATATTTACAAAGCACATGGCGGTACTTTAGAGAATAATTTCTGCCATTATAGTTTCAAAAATATTCCCAATAGACTTTTAAAAATAGTTAAGTATTGGCTTTTGAGTTGACAGAGAGGGTGAGAAGTGGCCTAACATATTTTAGCTATAATAGAACGCACTGTGTTCATAAGCCCATAATTATCTCAGTATTCATTTACAGTTGATAAAAGAAGACCACTAGATAGAATTAATATTGTAGTAAGGTATTGGTAGACTAAGATATACAAATATTCAAGTTTTTTTAAATGTCCATAGCAATTCTTTTTACAAACAATTTGTAAATGGTGTGTTTGAAGATTTAGTGGATGGCAAATTGTATACATCAAATCCCTTTTTTAATAATGAAAATGTTTTTTGGCTAATTCTTTACCAAGATTCTTGTGAAGTTGTAAATCCGATGAGGATCAGGTAAAAAGAAGCATAAGATGCTTTGGAATATTCATGAGATCTTTAATAAATCTATAAGTCCTAATCACAGTCCAAGCATCCATTTTAATATAGTTATGCCTTAACATTTAAACTACTACATATGCCACAAGTTTATTACATTATTTTGCTGCTTTAAGTTTACGAAGTGATTATTCACACGGTTTTGGCAGTGCGGATAATGCAGATATTATCCGCACGGGTCGTCTGCGTCTTACTTATAGTGGCTGGTCACAATGAAAAAAAAACGCGCCCAGTTTAGACAAAATAATGGCCGATATCACTCGATTTAGGCTAAAATGTGTAATTTATATGCTAACACATATTACAATTTCATGATTGGTGAAATTTTAAAGTGCCATTGCCATAAAAATTTATTAGTGTGCATTTAATGATAGTTACTTATAAGTTTTAAATAACAAATATTTTCATCAGCTTCTCTAGTTGAGTGGTTAATCTAGCTTAGTTCAATTTATCATAATGGTACTGGTAAGCGGATCGAATCCTAGGACAGTCTTACTTTTTTTTTAAAGGGGGGGGGGTGGGTGGGTTACAACCACAGTGAGGATGTTTGCAAACGCACAAGCAGGCGCTTTCCCGGAAACATTTGATTTTTCCCCCATCCATGCCTGTCTTATCTATTCTGTTACTAACAGTCATTGTTACAGACTCTCACTTTAAAATTTTTATGCTATACTGGCTATACCATTGTATCGTCTTTCGTTTTTTCATGCTTTAAATTAACTTAATGGATTTATGTTGACCACAGGTAAAATGCTAGTTTTGGGGAGAATAATAATAATTATTTTTCATTACAGATTTTCTAATTAAATATTATGTATGAACGTTAATAAAAAGTTACTTCAAATTTATACAGAATAAAAATACAAAGTTGATTGCACTGGAACAGTTAATAAAAGTATAGTTTTATATCAGCTAAATCCGCAGTATTACTAATTAATTAATTAATGATTAATCATTAACAAACGATATGCAGGTCCGCTCAGATTATTGCTAAAATGGATACAAATATAAGATTCCAGACACTTGAAAGACGGTTAAAATGACAATTGAATTTGTTCGAAATTATTCTCACGGTGAAAATTTTAAAATTTAAAGTGAGAGTCAGTAACAGTGACTGTTAGTATTATTTGTTAATTTTTATTATCATTTTTATATGCATTACCCAAGTCCAAGGCCTTTAGATAACGTTTGGCATCATTCTCACGGTCAAAACTGTGCGGCAGTGCGAATAACGCTAGGCATTATCCACACGGTATATCCGCACGGTTAACCATGCGGATAAAGTTGGGCATTATTTGCACTGCCAAAACAGTGCGAATAACGCTTAAGTTTAATAAAGCTTAATAATACTTTAAGTTTATGTAAGTTAGGACTCTTCCTGACATCTATGACATATTTTCAAAAAAACTTGGTTTCAGGTAAAGATCACATGAAACAGGGAGTCTAGGTTAAACTATCTGAACAATACAAGTCTTGGCAAATTATATGCTTTAACATTACCACTACCGATATGTAAGTATTAATACATTTTAAATTAAACAGTAATGAAAGTATGAGTCTAGAAAAAGTTACGAGAATTTATCATTTGTCAACTTTAAAGTCAGTGTATGGCATATAAATATTTATATGCAGAATATTTGTCATGTCTTTTAATATTACTATACAGAATTAAGTAGATGTAGTCTAATTATATTAAAAACTGTTTACATTTTCTTAATTTTTAATAGGTATGTAGTTATGTTACACATGTATAAATTCTGTAACAAAAGGAAAATTGTTATTTGTAATCATTTAGTTAATTATTTTTACTTGAAATTTCAGGTTCTGTCTTTTACAATAACAAAAGGGGAGGTCTTTGATTACAGAATGACCATTGCATACAATAAAAAGATGGATAACCACTTTAAAGTCTGCCATGAAAGGTGTTAAATTTGGATGTTTTCAAATTAAATGTTTTGTTGATTTTAAGTTATATTATAAATAAGTATCAGTCCTAACAAAATTTATCAGTTTATAAATCATGGTAATATTTTTTGGTTCTATTGCCAGTTGAGATATTTAAACCATGTGTACATTTAAACGTTAGTTAGAGATTTAACATTTATTTTTTATTATTAAGGTGTTGGTTAAGATTATTGTCACCCTAATTTTGTCAGGACTAGGTAATATATAATTTGTATTTTGGCTAAGACTAAAAATCAATCAGAGCATTTAGATCTCTTACTATCTGTGCAGTTATCAGATTTGTTTTAATCATAAAGTTCTTTTTTTTTCACTTTCCATTTCAGATAATAGAGAAATAAGGTGGTCTTTGATTACAGATTAGTCAAGGCGTACAATGTCACTGTGGATATAGTACCAAGATAAAGTGTTCAATATTCGGACTTCATATTGAAATGGTAAGTTGATTTTATTTTGAAAGCTTATTTTTGTGATTAATAATTATGTCATAATTACACTTATTTAACATGTGAGATTGTATTCTGATTTTACTCAAGAGTGCTACAATATTTTTGTTTTAAATCATAAGTAAAGTAAGTGGAAATAGCATCTTGTTTGTTAATTTAGATTTTGCTTACATATCGCCACCTTAGAATAACTGAAGGTTCTAATTCTATATGGCCCTACATAATATCACATTTTCAAAGACCAATATCTTGGTTTGAACAAAAGTTTACATAGAACCTTGTTATTCTAAGGTTAATATGTTTCATAGTTAAATTTTATTTTTATGTATTATTCTTTGTCCTACATATCAGTAAAATTGAGGTTTGAGTAATTTCTATATATTAAAATATAAAATATTCTATTATCCCATCTCAATGACTCTAATTAATTTTATAGGGTTACAAGTTTTATTGAAAGTTAAGTGAATATCTTCAAGTCAAAATGTTATTTGGGAGTGAATTACAGATAACATTTGATTTTTGTTGTACCATGATTTGATTTGTACTATTTCTTTTTTTTTAAAGCCTGCCAGCACTGTGGAGGAAATTGAAGAAAAATCTTTTCCCCCTACACCTCATCTAATTCTAAGGGGTATGTGAAATATTTAGTGAATTTAAACACTTTTTTTTTGTTGGTTTCCTTTATTTTTTTAAATATAGCTCACGTTTTCACATTAATTTTTTAAAATAAAACGTGAAAAGTTGCTTTCATTTGAATACCCTTGTCTTAGGGTAAGACTTACATGGTTTTAATGTTTTGCACTAGTAAATTGTTATTTTGTTTCTAGGTAACAGTCTCATGGGAGTTGAGGACTGGATGCTTTCAATTGATGGCAAAGTAGTCATCCATGCTGATGAGAATGATTTTCTAAAGGCTGTTGGTTGCCTCTGCGGTGCCTATTACACATTCAACATTAAATATGATACAGAAGCAATCTCAACTTTGGAGTTTTTGCAAAGGTTAGAAATTTATGTTTTCATATGTGATTAAACGTATTTGTAAATTTCATTTCAGAAGTATTTACTCTAATTTTCTTTTTTTCCACAATTAATTTTCCCTCTGAACAAGTTTTTAACTATCTGATATGCGTCCCTCTCCGCCTTATGGTTGCAGATGATAAGATTAACTAGTAAAGGCTCTTTCCAGATTATATAGATAATTTTAACGTTTAATGCCCAAAAGTGAGGTAATGCGCGCCTTGTCTCTAATCCCAAAGCGCGGTAATGCGCGCCTCGATGGCACTCTCTTTAGTAATGAGATCATAAAAAAAAGAAATTCTTCATTTAGTGAGAGAAGCTTTAGTCGACTTCCGGAAATGGCGACGGTTGCCTTTGCTAGTGTTATCGCTCCATTCGCGAAGTTGTGCATGTTTTTTTTTGTTTTGTTTTTTTAAATTTTTCTTTTTTTTTGAAGATGTGATTTTGCTATGCTTTTTTGTAAATATAATAGTCTAAACTACAGATAAAATTAGTATTAAACTCAAGTCGGTCTTTTGGATACATAAAATAACCATTCTTATCCTAAAAGATGAAGTCAGTATGATAATGATAATATAAATTCATTTTCCGTAATTTTTTAAAATTGCATAACCAGTTGATGGCAATTAAAGGGAAATCCTTACGGGACTGAGGCGGAAGTTAACCAAAAACCTTATTGGGCTTTAAAAGTTAATAAACTAAATTTTGTGTTGTCTTTTTTCTACTTTGTCTTCTGAATCGTTTTCTTCTAGTCATGTTATTATTGTTATACTTCTTTGTTGAAATCTTAGCCAAGGAGGTTTAGTATTCATTAACCCATCTATGTTTGCCCTTTTATTCAGCCAACAAGAAACTTATAGCAAAGCTGTTTTTTGAGAAGCAGCTTTCTCTTGGCGCTGAAATAACTAACTTTTTCCACCAATTATTTAAAAATATTTTTTAAGGTTTTGTTATTACTTTTAATTTATCAAATTTTTATTGCCCATTTTAAGAAAACCTTCAATTTTTTTTTAATTAAAAAAAATAATAAAAAAATTTTAAAAAAATAAAAATTTAAAAAAAAATATAATAAAAAATTTAAATTAAAATTTAAAAAAAAATAATAAAAATTTTTTTTTAATTTATTTTTTTTTAATTTATTTTTTTTTAAAAATGAAGTTATATAAAAAAAATTTAAGACATTTTTTTTTAATTATGAAATGGTTTTAATTCTTTTATTTTTTTTTATTTACACATTTTTATGACAATGACTGGTTTTGTATTCAACCTTGGATGCTTTGAAATGCTCTGGTTGAACATGTAATTTTCAAAAACACTAACTGCTATCAATGTATTGTGTGTTTTTACATTTTAAGCTTTCCTTTAAATGTATTTTCAGTTACAGAATTTAATAAACCTGTTATTCCTTTCTTTTTCAATTAGGTGGATGCAAGATAAAAGAAAATGGCAGCAGCACACCCAGTAAAGGAAAAGCAACAGAAGAAGGCGTTAGCAGAAAAGTTGCAAGCGTAATAAGAGATCTCTCAGACTTTGAACGTACAGAAAGATGAATGTTGATACTGTTATGACCTGAATGGACTTAATAAAAAATGTATTAATTTTTAAAATACTTATCTCATTTATTTGCGTCCAGTTTGTATTGCTTATTAGTAGCTAATAGTAAAACAAGGGCTGTATTAATGAGGGTAGGGGGGCTGCCCTAAAATGGAGGGGGGTGGTTATCGTTTTTTTTTAAAATAACGTTAACTTAACGTTAACGGTATCCTAAGAGTTTACGACATTCCGTCGTAAAATAACGGTAAGCCAAAAACGATAAGTTATCGCTGCGGTAAGTTACCGTTAATGCCCCATAAAGACGGTTAGTTAATGGCAGCTAGTACACGATAAGTTACTGTCCTTTTACGGTAAGATTTTTTACAGTGTAAGTTTTGTCAAAATCCAGTTTTTTCTCAATATATAACTCTTAAACTACTTTTTATATACCTACAATAGGGGGAAAATAGCATTAAGGGGCCCTGGCCCATTCGGTGCAAGAGGTCAATTTCAAAAACCTGTTCCTTTTAGTTCATTTTTATTGTGGCTATATTTGTCAAGCTCTTTAAAAACTAAATAGGAAAAATATCTTAAACATATACGAAAAAAGATATTTGGCGCCCTGGCCACGAAGATATTAGCATTAGAAGTGCAGTGTCTATAGTATTTTAATATAGGCTACCAAGTTTTTGTGTGCAAAGTTTGGTGAAGATCTATTCATTTACTAAGTAGCTAACGTAGAAACTATTTTTTATATAGCTCATATAAGATAAAAACGACATTAAGGTTCCCAGGGCCCATTCTGGGCAAGATATAAAGTTCAAAATATCTGTTCATTTCAATTAGTATAATTATTGATACATGTGTCCTAATTTGTCAAGGTTGTTAATGACTGAATGGTGAATAAAATCTTAAACGCTTAAAAAATGTGAATTTTTGGGCCCCCAGCCCCAAAGGAATGAATATTAGCAGTTTAGTGCCCTATAGTATTTTAATATTGGCTATCAAGTTGTCATATACCCATTTTGGTTAAGTTCCAATAATTTACACAGTAGCTAAAGCTTAAACTAATTTTTATATAGCTCGTATAAGCAAAACATGACGATATGGGCCCCCGAAAAGTGATAGTTACCATCCCGGGAGCATACTCAACAGTCTTGAAAAGTTTCATGACGATCGGGTAATGGTTTAGACAGCTATAAAGGATATTCATACACACACAAACATATTTAAATATTTATATCTAATATATATATACTGAAAAATACCCGCACTTTGTAGCGGGAGTGTGCTGACCCTTTATCCAAGTATTAGTTGCTGGTTATTACAATTTGTATTTGCCAAGTTAAATTTCAGATTCAACTATTTAGTTAAAATCTTATGAGAAACAGAGATATGCAATTTTACCGCGTGAGTTGTTTTCACTTAATGCAGTGCCTTTTAACATAACCTTACTATTCAAAAGATATGACTTATTAAATAATGATTCTTGCCGACCATAATAACTAAATTTACAATTTCATTCCCACTTGTACAAAATTAACATAACTTATATGTTTTCCGAAAGAGCTCTACCACCCTCGTCACTAAAAAATTTAATATATAATTACGAAACTGCATCGTATCACAATTGTAAGTTATATAATATTTATAACCACGTCTATGAGATAAAGAACATGTGGCACTATCCCTTTAAAAGGCAAAAGCTAATTGACTCATAGCGCAAATAAACAAAACTATAAATGTACTTTCTAAAATACTATTTTTAAAAAATGTCTCTATATTTTACTATTTATATTTACGGTTTATAAGCAATGTGTATAATTTCAAAAAGGAATCTTTTTTTTTGTTCCCTATTTCGGATAAGGTATCATATTTTGTAAATTATATTCAATGCACACACACACGCCAGATTTTATATCTGAAAAATAAAATACATTAAAAAAAAGGATTCAACCGTCTGTTAATAAGCGCATCTTAAAAATGATTAAAAGGCAATTTTAGAAATGGCCTATGCTATTCTGAATCAAAAGGAATGAACATAAAAACATATTCAATTCGCAATTCATATTAATTAAGCGTTTTCAGGATCACTTCATTAAATTTAGTCAAGTTTTGTTAATACGTTTGGTAGCGAAAGTTTATAATGTATAGTGTATATAAAGCTTAAGTAAACAGTTTTAAAGTGTACGTTTATTTGACATAGGCCATCACTTTCAACATAAAATAAACTCGCTACATCTATGGTTTTTAATTAAATGTCGAGTATGAATTAAAATTTAAAAAATCCCAATTTTATTCATTGCATGTAAAATATTAATACAATGCATCGTGAAAATAATTGAAATAAAATAATTTAAACGCATATCTAATATATAAAGCCCAGTTGTTTGTATAAAGCTCAGTTGATATTTTTATGTTTGTTTGTTTGTATCCATTAAAAAAGGGCCACTGTTTTGTTGACATTTTTCCAAAAGATCTCTGCCACTGTCGTCACTAAAAAAGCTCTTATATATTTACGACACTGCAATGTAACACAATTGTAATTAATTCAATATTTGCAACAGCGTCTATGAGATCAAGATAATAAAGATAAATAAAAAAATTAGGCTATATTCCTAATTTTAAAAAAAACAAACAAACAAAACAAATGAATTTTACGTTACAAATGCATGTGAAACCATCACAATAATCGATTTTAAAAATGGCCTATGTTAATCCATCATCAAAGGAATGAACATAACATATTCAATTCGCAATACAAAATAATTAAGCGTTTTCAGGATCACTTTATTTAGTTTAATCTACTTATGTTAATAAGTCCGGTAGCCTAAGTTTAAATAGTATAAGTGTATAGGTTATGTAAAAGACAACAGCTTATGTAAAAGACAAACAAAATATAAATGTTATATTAATAGAACACAGCTAAATTTAAGATGCGTACACGAAAATGTGCGCACAGTAATCAGGCGATAAAAGATTTTAAAACGGGCACCGCTAAAAATGAAGCCTTGAAAAAAATACTGACACAATTATTACATAAATAGGTTTTTCATTAAATGTCGAGTTATGGAACAGAAAATAATTAAAACAAATTCGCAATTAAATTTAAACGTGTAAACAAATAAATCTAATGCATCGTGTGGCAGTTGTAATTAAATATGTTTACGTGTCTATCTAATATATAGAAAGTAACAGTAAAGAAAATGACAAATCTTTGTACTACACAGCTCAAATTATGAAGCGTACACGAAAATGTGCGCACCGTAATTAGACATTATAATATTTTTTCAAATGCGCACGGCTGAAAATAAAGTATTGGCATTGGGGAAAAAAAAACGTCACCAAAAGTAACTCGCTTTGAACGGCATTTGAACGTCCGCGTAAATTTGTTCAATACAGAAATGAGGTTAAATTTTTTATTCTTTGTCTCTGCATTTTCTGATTATTTAATTTACGGCATTCGGGCAAAAGGGACAATTACAAAAACTAACTTAAAACCACCTTCAGGGTAAAAGGAACCGTCCTGCCAAATTTGGTCCCCGTCCGTCATTTGGTTTTTCCGTGATTGTCTAACAGAAAGTCGAAAAGTGAAACATACAAACATACAAACATACAAACATTTGAGCTTTATATATTAGATTATATTAGGGGACTACCGATATGCATTTTTGCCGATATTACCGAATTTATTTTTCCGAAATGAGTGCCAATATGAGTATTTTATAGGAAAATTACCAGCGGTCATATTTGATGACGTCATTATTCAATTTATAACTCGTAATTATTTATATTTCAATTAGGGGGCTACCGATATGCATTTTTGCCGATATTACCGATATTACCGATATTTTTTTCCCATTTGAGTGCCAATATGAGTATTTGTAATGACAAAAACCAGTGGTCTTATTTGATGACGTCATTCTTAAATTTATCACCCCTAATTATTTATATTTTATATTAGGGGACTACCGATATGTAAATGTTGCCGATATTACCGATATTTTTCCCCGATATGAGTGCCAATATGAGTATTTGTTAGGACATAAAATGACAGCGGTCATATTTGATGACGCCATTCTTAAATTTATCACTCGTAATTATTTATATTTTATAATTTAGGGGTCTGCCGATATGCAGTTTTGCCGATATTACCGATTTTTGTGTGTGGCCGAAACGAAGTTTCTGATGTGTTTACAAGTTCCAATTCATGACCTATATAAGACTCATGACAAAACGAACAGTCCTTTATAAAAATGTACAAGCAACATTAGGAACTCCTTTTGAAACTTTAACTTTAACTCATAATTATTAATTTTAATCAATAGTTTAATGGCTTTTGCACACGGCCACCTTTTATGAATGAAACAATGAAAACAAAGCAATAGTAATAGAGTGAAATGAGGTTGAAGGATAAATGGTTGCCAATGACAACACGTCTGCACACGGTACATTTTGTTATTCCATACGAAACGAAATGTTTTAGACATCTGCGATTCTGCGTGCATCTTTGCTATTAGAGCAATTACGTCAACATAATGTTTACATGTTATCCATTTATTAGAGCAATTACGGTATACTTGGTATCGGCACTAGTTACACAGTATTTCCGAGTATACGAAAATTGGCCGATACCTAAACAATATCATAGCACATGGCATACTGTATCGTGGCTGTACATATTAATAATAGGACTCGTTTGGCTATTTCAATACCGGTATCGGGGTCGATATATTAATTTTATTAATTTGTCGAGATATTGTAAATCTAAATGATAGGGGTTTTTTTTCGTTTTTTTGTTGTTGTTTTTTTTGACGTAAAAAAAAATCGGTGACGTCAATATCGGGAACTTTACATGCTACCGATACCGATATTGCCGATATCCAGATATAGCCAGCCGATATACCGGTAGACCCCTAGTAGGAAGGGCATGAGTCAAAAAAGAAGTTGTGACTGGGAACCAATAGTGTGTAATCAATTCTTGCTTGTATAGGCAGCTAATGAAGAGAAAAAAGAAGCGTAGTAATATTGTCGTGTTTGTGCCTTAAGAACTAGCCTGGAATCTGAATTTGAACTTTCCATAGTCTTTAAATGTATATTACTTGTGTGAACATGAAAGATGAGAATTATAATAATCAAGACAAGAGAGAACAAGAACACAGACTAGAGTTTTCGTTGCACTAATCGTCATGTAGTGACTGACTGAGCTGATCTGACGGATGACGGTGTAGGCAACGCGACAGATGTGAGTGATGCAGTTATTAGTAGACATGTTTTAATAAATAATGTTGACAAGATTCTTTGTTGATGAGAGTAATACAATTACTTAAATCATTAAACCTTTAAACACTAGAGGATAGAAGACAAAAGAGCAAAGTAATAATAATAGATAAGGCAATTACTTCTAATTAAGAAATACAACACGCAAAGATAACTTAATAAAACACTCAAAGAGACATAGGGATAAAGACACGTGTTTTATTTTGCATGCAAGAACAAACACATACACATTCTCGTTCTTCACGTCCAGAATTCTGACGTTGAATGGGTTGCCTGAGAAACCAGGTAAACGAACACTCTATTGCAATTTAAAACTCTATTAAAAATTCAAGACTACAAATAAACCATAGATTAGCATAAGACGCAATAATCTTCTGTATAGAAAGAGCTTCTGTAAAACATAAGATAAGATATGAATTTGTACTTGTTGTTCCAAAAGAAAAAAGAAATCGCTAGATTTTAATTTCTTTTTCAAATAAAATGATTATCCGAAAATATTATTTATATAAAATTGATAATAACATTTCATTTTAGTACGGAATGTCAAACAATTATCGGACCAACATTTAAATATAGGCAAGGCGATGTTCCTAACAGTAGAATCACTTGATAAACTTACAATACACATTTTTTTAAAAATACATATCAAAATAAAACTACTTTTTACAAAATAATAATCATTGGTCTCTTTTTAAAAAGTTTGATGTTTATAATAATTCCATGTCATTTAGATTCTTACAACGAACGCAAATTTTTATAAAAGAGACGACTTATGTGTCATGTTTTCAAAGAGAAAATGAATCATTCTAATAAGAATGATAAAGTAAATTATACCGATTATAATAATTAGTATGTTGATTAACCGAAGTCACTATGTGATTACCATATAATTGTCTTATCTATAAAAACGCTCCTTATATACAAAATATTATTGCGTCCTACGTTCTGGTAAGAACTTATTTGCAAGTGACGCAGCTTTCACAGGCCACGGCTAAAAGGGCCACACTATTTCCAGCCGCCCTTGTTTCTCTAATTAATATCAGGTACCCATTCGGAGCTGGGTGGTCTCAGGAACAACTTTGGCCCTTCACGGATATTTGAAACCATAACCATTCCATACATTTTAAGAAATTTAGCGGTTTACTATTTGGTTGTTTGGTGGTTTTGTCTATTTTTATTTTTTGTTTCAGTGTTTTTGTTTTTCTAAAGAAAGCTGTCATTAAGACTTAGTTGGTGTAAAGTAATTTTAATGTAGTGACATTTGTATTGAATGAATTAATTAATTGATTAAAGAATGACCCCCTTTTCAGTCCATTACGGACTATGGGGCAAGTGAAGTAGCGTTCACAAGATTTATTTTAGCCACATTTGTATTACAAAGTATTTAATCACACATTATTTCAAAAAAAAATTCTTGTGACATATACGAACATTCTTTTCTTCCATAGTTTAAATAAAGTAGACAAGGTTAGAACTGTAGGCATTATTGGCTTGCAATCTGACTGTATAATTTTAAACGTTTGTGTATTTTTGTTCGAAGACACATACTTATATGCAAAGTCTTAATGATCATTTGGGAGCCGTTCAAAACATTTTGAAAATACGGCTTTATAATTAAGCACATAAATTTATTTTTGTGGGATCAAAAAAAAATGTTCAAATTGTTAATGCAGTTTTCATAAAAACGATGAAAGTTTGACTTTGCTAGATTGAAATTTTTAAACATGCAATAATCTCACTTTTTTTTGCGTTCACTTTCTGTCTACAGTAATCGGTCTCTTTTTATCTTCACATCATTTATATTTCATGCTCTATAAAACATAAATATGAATGTATATCAACACAATAGAAAATGAATTTTAATTTATTTATAAGGGCTTGTTAGTTCTGCCATTTTTCGTCATTAGTGATTTGTTTTGACGGTAAAAAATAGAAATAAAAGACACATCAGTATACATGACGCTCTTCT
>CALYLW010001848.1:0-87361 GCA_944989445.1 Ampullaceana balthica
CCACGACCATCATCAACAATGAATATAAATTGTTTATTCTTTTCAAAATTGTTGGATGACATGTATCATATTTATGCCCAATATTTTAGGGCTGTACGCCATGTTAGGGCTCATGTCGCTACCACGTCTGTACAGGGAAAATAGTGCACCGGCCCCTGGTGCGATGGAAAAAAACCCTTGCCGGTCCACCATGCTAAAAGGTTTGAGAAGCACTGCTGTATATGATGTTTTTGTTGTTGAAACGTCCATAGGGGGCATACACCGATCATCTCGTCCATGAGGGGCATACACCGATCATCTCGTCCATGAGGGACATATACCGATCATCTCGTCCATGAGGGACATACACCGATCATGTCGTCCATGAGGGGCATACACCGATCATCTCGTCCATGAGGGGCATACACCGATAATCTCGTCCATGAGGGGCATACAAGGGCTGTCAAAGCCGGAGCGGGTGCGGGGATAAGCTCCCTCACCCCAAGAAATGCTTCAATGGCTTGCGACTCTAATCGCCTCTGGCAGCCAAATCCAGCTCCTGGCCTTCACTTGTGGCTTGCCAAACAAGCCCGGCGAAGCCTGTTCCCAACTAACAGGAGAAGGGGTGCAAGGCGGACCACTGGCGCCTCAAAACCAGTTGCTTCGGGCAGATGAGGCTCGTCAGCTTTAGATGGCCGCTAATCTAGGAGAAGGAAAACTCTGACTACAAACCTCCGCTGCCATGCGGCCATACTCACTCCTGAGAAAGGCTAGGGGAGTAAACCTCGATCACAAATCAGGAGCGGAGCTTACAACATCTCTCTGGCAATTCCTGCAACGTAGTTGATACCAAGATGTACTGGCTCTGCCTCTCCCTTGGACCACTCAGATGCGTGGAGAGAGGGAGTCTGCTGCACGGGCAACAGCTGCCTCTTCACACCACCTGCCCAGGCCTGTGCCCTGGAGAGGACACTCCAGCTTCGCCCCACAGCGTCGACACAACACGGGAAGTAGTAGTGACCTGTTATAAGCCACCCGCTCAATTGGCGTAGAGCTGGCGCCAGGGATTGCTGCCGACGGTGGGAGATATATATTTGTCTCATTGGACAGCTACCGCCCGCCTCAAGCTGGGCAGCCCCCAGTCAATAAGGTGTTGTCCCGCCACAGTCTGCCTGCCCTACTGGGTGCGTAGGGCTTAGGGTGCACACATGCCTGACACACTGTCATGTTACGCAACCGGTTTGTAGATTATTTATTCATGGAATATAATTACTATCTTAATTATCTAATATATGTGTCTTCACCCTTTAGTCAATTACACTCTTTTATAGATTTTTTTTATTACATTAAAACTAAAACATTCGATGAAGCGCAGTGAGCCAAAGCAAAGTCAAATTTACACAAGTTAAACAACAGAATGTACACAAGTTAAACAACAGTTACACAGAATGTACACAAGTTAAACAACAGAATGTACACAAGTTAAACAACAGAATGTACACAAGTTAAACAACAGAATGTACATCAGTGCTTTCAAATTGTAATCTAAATCAGGGACAGAAAACCTAAACATATTTTATTTAACTTACTCGTACATGCTAAGCTCCATTAGAAAGATGCCATAGAAAACGTATCATTAAATTATTAAACCATTAATGTACATGTATATGCTAAAATCCATTAGGAAATATACGATAACATTTAATTCAATTATTAAACCATTAATCTACATGTACATGCTAAACTCCATTAGAAAGATACCATAAAAACATATCATTAAATTATTAAACCATTAATATACATGTACATGCTAAACTCCATTAGAAAGATACCATAAAAACATATCATTAAATTATTAAACCATTAATATACATGTACATGTTAATCTCCATTAGAAAGATACCATAAAAACATATCATTAAATTATTAAACCATTAATCTACATGTACATGCTAAACTCCATTAGAAAGATACCATAAAAACATGTCATTAAATTATTAAACCATTAATCTACATGTACATGCTAAACTCCATTAGAAAGATACCATAAAAACATGTCATTAAATTATTAAACCATTAATCTACATGTACATGCTAAACTCCATTAGAAAGATACCATAAAAACATGTCATTAAATTATTAAACCATTAATCTACATGTATATGCTAAAATCCATTAGGAAATATACGATAACATTTAATTCAATTATTAAACCATTAATCTACATGTACATGCTAAACTCCATTAAGAAAGATACCATAAAAACATATCATTAAATTATTAAACCATTAATCTACATGTACATGCTAAACTCCATTAAGAAAGATACCATAAAAATATATCATTAAATTATTAAACCATTAATCTACATGTACATGCTAAACTCCATTAAGAAAGATACCATAAAAACATATCATTAAATTATTAAACCATTAATCTACATGTACATGCTAAACTCCATTAAGAAAGATACCATAAAAACATATCATTAAATGATTAAACCATTAATCTACATGTACATGCTAAACTCCATTAAGAAAGATACCATAAAAACATATCATTAAATTATTAAACCATTAATATACATGTACATGCTAAACTCCATTAAGAAAGATACCATAAAAACATATCATTAAATTATTAAACCATTAATCTACATGTACATACTAAACTCCATTAAGAAAGATACCATAAAAACAAATCAATCAATTATTAAACCATTAACGTAATGGCGCAATATATTTTAAACTAAGCGTTTTCTTGTAAACAAATCAAAGACTTCCTTGATGATAACAATATTGTAATTTTTTAATACGTCTTAAAATATGTAGGACTAATCTAGTGTATTAAACTGATTTGTATTATAATCAAAGGGTGGGGTGGGGGTAGGCTTGTATTGTCACCGGGGAACTAAAGCACCCACAAGAGATTGTTTACAATTAATATCGTATTGTATTTTTCTTTGGTCTTTTTTATCTTCGTATCTTTACAGAAATTTTCTTTATGTTTACTAAATAATTAGTTTGAATGTCAGTAAATATTCCCTGGTGTAATAACCATAAAAAAAGAAGCGATGCATTATGGTCGGGTGAAACTCGGTGTTTCATGTTATCAGTGGTTAAATGTACGTGTTATACATGTGTAATTGTGCTCTCAGTGAGGGCAAAACAACGCTGTCCTGACTTTGATGCTGGCCAAGTGTTTGCTGAAGGGAGTTGAAGTGTAAAAGTGATGTAATTTTTGTATTTAAAACAAACATCTTTAAATTGATAATCTAATCTGAATTAATAGACAGTAACACGATGCAGTAAATTTAATACGCAAATTCTCATCAATAATTATACAATTTTTCAATAGTTGATGTTCATTTATTTTATGTTTTTTTATTGTTAGCTGTAGAAAGAAAAATGAAAAAAAAATCTTCACATATTTATTAATTTTTAAAGGAATAAGTGAAAAAACTTGAAGCGCATTTTAGTCAACTTCTAGGTGTTTCGACTTCGCAAAGTTCTCACATAATAAGTATAGTCCGTTCACAGGTACAAATTTTGCTTAATATTTACTAAAATACAATCAAATTTGCTTCAAAGTTATCGTTATTTGGCTATTTCAGAATTGGTTCTAAATACTATTTCACTCACGTGATAACGTTATAGTTTACAGCTGATTTGTTCATATTTTCATAAAAATACTATTACAAGATAAAGAAAAGAAAACAAAACGATGCCATTGTTTTCACTACTGTCAATTTGTTAAATACAACACATGCAGTTCCCCATGTCTTTTCCTACTGTTACATTTATCTTTATGCAGTTAAATATAACAGACTGAACATTTTTTAATTGTTTTTTTTTGTATCGTCTCACTGTAATACACACGTACGTACCAAACTCATGTAAAGGTGGAATTTAATGAATTTTTTTAAAATATAAAAAATCTACTTCTAAAGATACATTATACCTGCTAATTAATCTCGTTTTGCTCTTGTGTCTGCTTATTAGATCGCTTAATACTTTAATGGTATGTGATACCTTAAGATCTACAAATGCACAGGTACATAGTGTCACATTTAGAGTTGGATACTATTAAATCGTGTAATATTTTAATGGTATTTGATTCTTTAAGAATCATTCATATACATGTAGATATTGTCACAGCAAAAGTTTGTTTCTATTCCTAAATCAGAAAATACAATGTAAAATTTGGATTTATTCATCAACTTAATATTAATATAAATTGAAAAGAAATGACTTCCTGTGAGTAAAAGTTTTTATAATATTTAATTTAAAACAAAAAAGGGAGAATACAAAATTCAACAGATTATTAAGACGCACCAGGAATAAATGGATAATGTGTACATTTTGGTTACAATCTCTATATATATAAGACGCATTTGTTGTCTGTCTGTTCCCTAATAACTCAAGATCCAGACAACCAAATAACGTGAAATTTGGTACACGTACACAAAATTATACCGGAAGGGTTATTAAACAGGTTTCGTTCCATATATATAAGATACTGGGGGCCGGGGGCCCAAAATGTAGTTTTTCCTTATATGAGCTATATAAAATAAAAATTATTGAAAATTAAGACGTAAAATAATGACGCAAAATAATAAACATTTTGGTGTCGAGATTAACAAGAAGGCGATTATCGCCATAAAATAATTTTTTTGTTTTTTTGTTGTTGCTTTGTTGTTGTTGCTTTTGTTGTTGTTTTTGTTGTTGTAGTTGTTGTTTTGTTGTTGTTGCTTTATTGTTGTTGCTGTTGTTGTTGTAGTTGTTGTTTTGTTGTTGATTTTTTTGTTTTTGTTTTGTTTTTGTTGTTGTTGCTGTTGTTGTTTTTGTTGTTGTTGCTGTTGTTGTTGCTGTTGTTGCTTTTGTGTTGTTTTTGCTGTTGTTGTTGTTGTCCACATCCCTTGCCCTGCAACGACAATGTCCTTCATGTTGTTGTTGCTTTGTTGTTGTTGCTGTTGTAGTTGTTGTTTTGTTATTGTTGCTTTGTTGTTGTTGCTGTTGTTGTTGTAGTTGTTTTATTGTTGTTTTGTTGTTGATTTTTTTTTGTTGCTGTTGCTGTTTCTGTACGACAATGTCCTTCATGTTGTTGTTTTTTGTTGTTGTTGCTGTTGTAGTTGTTGTTTTGTTATTGTTGCTTTGTTGTTGTTGCTGTTGTTGTTGTAGTTGTTTTATTGTTGTTGTGTTGTTGATTTTTTTTTGTTGCTGTTGCTGTTTCTGTACGACAATGTCCTTCATGTTGTTGTTTTTTGTTGTTGTTGCTGTTGTAGTTGTTGTTTTGTTATTGTTGCTTTGTTGTTGTTGCTGTTGTTGTTGTAGTTGTTTTATTGTTGTTGTGTTGTTGATTTTTTTTTGTTGCTGTTGCTGTTTCTGTTGTTGGTTTTGTCATTGTTGCTGATGTTTTTGCTGTTGTTGTTGTAGTTGTTGTTTTGTTGTTGTTTCTTTGTTGTTGTTGCTGTTGTTGTAGTTGTTGTTGTTTTGTTTTTGTTGTTTTGTTGCTGTTGTTTTTTTTGTTGTTGTTGCTGTTGTTGTTAAACCCGGGAGAAGCCGGGTACTTGCCCCTAGTTAAAAATATAATCATTTAATGAGAATGTGCTGAGAGTGAAGTAAACAGATGTAAATAATCAGTTGTGTTTTAAAGTGTGATCCTATAGGTAGTTCCCTCATAGGGTAAAGATCAGCTGGTTATCGCATATTTGTGACACAATCACAAACACAATCTCTTCATTGTCCCGCTCCTGATGTAAAGTCTTTAGGAAAGGCAAGAAACAATTTGAAAGCTAAAATTTAACTGTAAATTTAAGTTGGCATTCAAAGCATAAATATGAGAATAACTATTACAGAAGTAATATTTCTTTTTTTTTATAAATAATATTAAATGAGATCATGGCTTATTATAGATTACCATAATTGAACGCTTTAAATGTAGGAAAGCAATGAAAGTACTCTTTTAATGGTACCTCCTTGAATTTCAATGTCACGATTCGCGATTCTCTTAAAATGAATTTGAAAGAACAAAGTTTACAAAATGTAATACAAACTGGCCATATACTTGTTTTAGCGTGAATCCTCTATTTTGTTATTAGAAAATACATTTAGCCAACTTAACACACAAAGTCATTACTAAAATATGTTGTCAAAAACTTTGTTTTTACGGGTTTGTTTAATTAAATTCCTTATATTAACTTCACCGTCTTGTCTCTCTGTCTTGGTCTCTGTCGTTCGCGGTCAGAAAAACAAAAGTCAAAAATGACAAACTTCCTGTGATGCTATCGAGCTGAAATTTTGCACATAGTCTCGTGTCTTATAACAATGCATTGTATCAAAATTTCGTATCGATCGAATGTACTGTAATTAAATAAGTGCATTTTTAGTTTATCTCTATGTAACTCAATTTATGCGTCTGTTATTGTTTACATTCACGCGTCACTGACTTCACCCCAGTCATCCAAGAACACATCCTCATGTTTACAGCATGGGAGTTCAATCGCGTTAATCGCGTTCAGTCTGTAAATGTTTGTCACGCGATTGGTATTATAGCGAACATAATGAATACTTTTAGTTATGTCTCATATATAAGGGATTTATAGCCACAAACTTTGTTTTACGGGGTTGTTTATTAAATCCATTAAATAATAACTTCAACGTCAAGTCTGTCTGCCGTGGGTGGGCGGAAAAACAGAAGTAATAAATTGAAATAAAGAAAAATATTTTTTTAAACTACGTTTTTTATAAACGGACTAAAAAGAAGAAAATAAAGTTTAAAAATTTAAAATAGAGGTAAAAAAAAATGTAATACTATAAGTTATGTCACATATATAAGGGATATATAGTCAAAAACTTTGTTTTTTCGGGGTTGTTTAATTACAAATTAAAGTACGTGTTTGGTTAACTCGTGGGATATAAATTTACAAAATAATGGAGTTCAATAAAAATTAGCTTATTAACGGTTACATATTTTTGTACGAATTCCTAATTAAAGGAGCGAATAAAAGTGGATACCACTTTGAAAATAATGAACAAAAATTACAATTGAGCGAAATGTGGTTCATTTCAGATATTCCAATTATTTATTGTACATATTTTGTTGTTCTCAATTTTGTCAATAAAATAATTTTTCAATATAAACAATACAAATAATAGAAATTTAGCTAAAATTTGTATTCGTCAAATTTTGTTCCTAAATTTGATATATAAAAATAAATCTACTTTAATAATGTATTCTTTACTAAAAATTTTTACAAAGAATCTATATTTTTAACACTGCATTATTTCCCTTGATAGGAAACAACTTTTAAATTTACTTATTTTTGGCATAGATATCGTGATACTCAGACTTAGAGAAGTAAAGCGTCGTTACATAAAATAATAATTATAGATATATTATCATTTATATAACATACAACATATATAAAACACTTAAATTGATAGTAAACGATTAAATTAACTATAAAAAAGAAGAAAAAAGGACTGCCCTTTTGTGTGTTGTTTGTCTCAAATTCTCAATAATCTTAAATGACGTCATTAACACTGTCCAAAGCAATTGGCAATAGTTCAAAATGTATTTTATAATAACAAAATAGAGGATTCACGCTAAAACAAGTATATGGCCAGTTTGAATTACGTTTCGTGCCTACGTAACGGGTCTTCGTCATAAGAGAATATAACACATATAAGAGAATACAAAATACAAGTCGGCTATAGTTTGTTGTTTCTTGTTTATAGAGTCTTGATTTATGTTTAGTGTTATTGCTTTGTCTATATCTACATTGTGTATTGTTCCTGCTTGTATGAATTGTTGGAGTGTGGATTTAGTTTGTAAAATTGTATTGCATGTGAGATATAAATGTTTTTCAGTCTTATCAGCCCTGATCTGCAGAGTGGACAGCCTATTCTTGCCCCTCTGTCCTTATATTTCCTTGATGAGACTGGTTTTGTATTGTAAATTAGTCTGCATGTTATTTCTTTTTCTTGATTAGATATTTCTCTAATATGAGTATTTTTAAATGTATCTTCAGTGTTTGTAATTCCATAATCTTTTGTCCATTTAATTCTATTGTTCAGAGGTGTTGCTTGTCTTTTTTATTAAATGTGTATGTGTTTCTTTGGATGTTTTGTGTAATACTTCATTGCCTTTTATTGCTTTGATGCATGCTGTATAAAATTGTGATTGTTTTCTTCCAAAGTAATGTGCAGTGCTATTATCTATTGCTATTAAATATCCTAATCTGATCCCTAAGTAATAATGAGTGAATGCATTTTCTGATTTTTTCCTAATGGTTTGTCCTATAAATATTATTCTGAGTGCTTGTATTTTTGTTTGTATATCTTGCAAGTTTATTCCTCCATTTAGCTTAGATTGTATTAGTGTTGTATGTTTGTGTGTCTTGTAAGTTTATTCGTCCATCTAGCTTAGATTGTATTAGTGTTGTATGTTTGTATATCTTGTAAGTTTATTCCTCCATCTAGCTTATATTGTATTAGTGTTGTATGTTTGTATATCTTGTAAGTTTATTCCTCCATTTAGCTTAGATTGTATTAGTGTTGTATGTTTGTATATCTTGTAAGTTTATTCCTCCATTTAGCTTAGAATGTATTAGTGTTGTATGTTTGTATATCTTGTAAGTTTATTCCTCCATTTAGCTTAGATTGTATTAGTGTTGTATGTTTGTATATCTTGTAAGTTTATTCCTCCATCTAGCTTAGATTGTATTAGTGTTGTATGTTTGTATATCTTGTAAGTTTATTCCTCCATTTAGCTTAGATTGTATTAGTGTTGTATGTTTGATATTGTGTATTGTTCCTTGAAATATGTATTTAGTTATGTCTGAGTTCATTTCTTTTAACATTGCTGGTGGGGGTTCCCATATTGTTCCGGTATATATTGTTTTGGGGATAACATAATTTATGTGTTTATTATTGTGCTCCTTTCAAAAATTTGTTTGTGCTGTGTATTTGTTTCTGTCAATAATCTTTTTAATGAATTGTTCAATATTCCTCCATATTTCAGTGTTTGTCTGTGTCGTATTATTGGAATAAAAGATCCCATAAATTCTAAGACTCTCCTTCCTAATTATGCCTAAAGGGAAATCTAGTCTATCCTGTCACATACCAATTCCCATAATTTCAGATTTATTTACATTAACTTTGGACTAGCTACCTCTTCCAAATTCTTGAAAAATTGAAATTATTTTGTAAATTGACCTATCATTTGTGGGAAAAAATACAGTGTCATCTGCATATGCAATGACTTTGATATCTCTGGCTTCATGGATCCCCATTCCTGTCATGTTCCTTTCCATCCTGATTTTCTCCAGAAGTGGTTCAAAGGCTAGAATGTACAGATAAGGGGACAAAGGACACCCTTGTCTAACTGATCTTTTAATGGCAATGTCTTTTCAAAGTATATTATTTATTATCACATTGCTAACTGGTTTCCTGTATAAGATTTTAACCCAATTACAAAAATACTCGGCTAATTTGTTGTGTTTTAATATCTTGTGAAGGTATGCATGGTCTACCCTGTCAAAAGCTTTCTCCTGTTCTAGTGATAATATGCATGTTTGAATTTTTTGTCATTTGCATATTGAAGGATGTCTCTGATTAAATGATTGTGATTGTTGACGTCCCTGCCTTTAATGATTGTGATTGTTGATGTCCCTGCCTTTAATGCTGCATTGTTGATTGACATAAATGAGAGTATTTATATGTGGTTTTAATTTATTGACTAATGTTTTGGTAAGGATTTTAATAATCTTTATTGAGTAATGATATAAGCCTGTAATTTTATAATCTGTGTTGAGTAATGATAAGGGCCTGTAATTTTATAATCTGTGTTGAGTAATGATATGGACCTGTAATTTTATAATCTGTGTTGAGTAATGATATGGGCCTTTAATTTTATATTCTGTGTTGAGTAATGATATGGGCCTGTAATTTTATAATCTGTGTTGAGTAATGATATGGGCCTGTAATTTTATAATCTGTGTTGAGTATATGATAATGGCCTGTAATTTTATAATCTGTTTTGAGTAATGATATGGGCCTTTAATTTTATAATCTGTGTTGAGTAATGATATGGGCCTGTAATTTTATAATCTGTGTTGAGTAATGATATGGGCCTGTAATTTTTAAGTTGTGTTTTGTCTGTGTCTTTCTTTGGTAGAAGTGTGATGTATGAAGTGTTCATTGAATTTGGTAGTTCCATGTTGTTGTAAGCTTCTTCTAAAGTTGCATGTAGTATTGGGCTAGTGTTGTAAAAAAAGAAGTTGTAAAACTCTGTAGTTAGTCCATCCGGCCCAGGTGATTTGTTTTTATTCATGGTGTGTAGAGTCCCTTTAATGTCTTGTAATGTAAATGGTTTGTTGATTTCTTCGTTTGCTTTTCTTGTAGTGCTTCAGTCATATTTGTGTACTAATCCTGTATATCTGAGTCCATTTGTTCATATGCAAAAAGATGTGTGTAGTATTTTTCAAATGTGCCTACAATCTCTTTGTTGTCAGTTTGTGTTGTTCCGTCTGTGTTTACTATTTGGCTTATCTGTTTGCTCTTTTGTATGTTTTGTTCTATTGTTAGGAAATATTTATGGGTACTTCTGTGTAGTTCGCTGATTATTCTACCTTCTAACTAGGGCACCATTATATTTATGTTTACTGTATTGTTTCTAATTCTTCCTCTAATTCTCGTATATGGCATTATTTGTTGGGTTGTTGTATTTTTCTATTGATATTATTAACTTTATTCATCTTCTCTTTGTTGGACTTGTCTGTGGTATCTTAGTTGCCATATTTTGTGTGATGTGTTTAATTGTAGATATTAAAAGTTCCAAGTGTTGGCCTATGTTGTAGTTGGTAGTGTGCTGTATTGTTGTGTTGGCCTATGTTTGTAGTTGGTAGTGTGCTGTATTGTTGTGTTGGACTATGTTTGTAGTTGGTAGTGTGCTGTACTGTTGTGTTGTCCTATAGTTGTAGTTGTTAGTGTGCTGTACTGTTGTGTTGGCCTATGTTTGTAGTTGGTAGTGTGTCTGTATTGTTGTGTTGGCCTATGTTTGTAGTTGGTAATGTGCTGTATTGTTGTGTTGGCCTATATTTGTAGTTGGTAGTGTGCTGTACTGTTGTATTGGCCTAGTATTTGTAGTTGGTAGTGTGCTGTACTGTTGTGTTGGCCTATATTTGTAGTTGGTAGTTGTGCTGTATTGTTGTGTTGGCCTATATTTGTAGTTGGTAGTGTGCTGTACTGTTGTGTTGGCCTATATTCGTAGTTGGTAGTGTGCTGTACTGTTGTGTTGGCCTATATTTGTAGTTGGTAGTATGATGTACTGTTGTGTTGGCCTATATTTGTAGTTGGATAGTGTGCTCTACTGTTGTTGTTGGCCTATATTTTTAGTTGGTAGTGTGCTGTACTGTTGTGTTGGCCTATATTTGTAGTTGGTAGTCGTGTGCTATACTGTTGTGTTGGTCTATAGATTTGTAGTTGGTAGTGTGCTGTATTGTTGTGTTGGCAAATATTGAGTTGGTAGTGTGCTGTACTGTTGTGTTGGCCTATATTCGTATTGGTAGTGTGTCTGTACTGTTGTGTTGGCCTATATTGTATGTTGGTAGTGTGCTGTACTGTTGTGTTGGCCTATATTTGTAGTTGGTAGTGTGCTGCTGTACTGTTGTGTTGGGCTATATATCGTAGTTGTAGTAGTGCTGTACTGTTGTGTATGGCCTATATTTGTAGTTGGTAGTGTGCTGTACTGTAGTGTTGGCCTATATATTGTAGTTGGTGAGTGTGCTGTACATGTTGTGTTGGTCTATATTTGTAGTTGGTAGATGTGCTGTAGTGTTGTGTTGGCCTATATTTGTAGTTGGTATCGTGTGCTGTACTGTTGTGTTGGCCTATATTTGTAGTTGTTTGTGTGCTCTACTGTTGTTGTTGCCTATATTCGTAGTTGGTAGTGTGTTCTGTACTGTTATGTTGGCCTATATCTGTAGTTGGTAGTGTGCTGTGTACTGTTGTGTTGGCTTATATTGTGTAGGGTAGTATGCTGTACTGTTGTGTTGGCCTATATTTGTAGTTGGTAGTGTGTTGTACTGTTGTGTGTTGGCCTATATTTGTAGTTGGTAGTGTGCTGTACTGTTGTGTTGGCCTATGTTTGTATTGGTATTGTGCTGGTACTGTTGTGTTGCCTATATTCGTAGTTGGTAGTGTTGCTGTACTGTTGTGTTGGACTATATATCTGTAGTTGGTAGTGTGCTGTACTGTTGTGTTAGCCTATGTTTGTAGTTGGTAGTGTGCTGTATTGTTGTGTTGGGCCTATGTTTGTAGTTGGTAGGGTGCTGTACTGTTGTGTGTTGGCCTATATTCGTAGTATGGTAGTGTGCTGTACTGTTGTTGTTGGCTATATTCGTAGTGGGTAGTGTGCTGTACTGTTGTGTTGGCCTATATTCGTAGTTGGAAGTGTGCTGTACTGTTGTGTTGGCCTATTTTTGTTAGTTGGTAGTGTGCTCTACTGTTGTTGTTGGCCTATATTTGTAGTTGGTAGTGTGCTGTAGTCTGTTGTGTTGGCCTATATTCGTAGTTGTGGTACGTGTGCTGTACTGTTGTGTTGGCCTATATTTGTAGTTGGTAGTGTGCTGTACTGTTGTGTTGGTCTATATATTTGTAGTCTGGTAGTGTGCTGTATTGTTTTGTTGGCCTATATTCGTAGTTTGTAGTATGATGTACTGTTGAATTATTTTATTAATGATCAATGTATACTGATCGTTTTCTAAAAGTGAATTTTTCAATTTCCAATGAGGGGTCTTTTGTAATGATATTGGTGTGATGTAGTATCAATTTGTTATTTTACCCCTTTGTGATCTGTGAAGTTTAGGATTTCTGGAAAAATTTTGCTTCATTAATTAGTATCTGTCTTTGGAATTTACCGTCTAGCTAATCTTGGTTGTGTGTTAAAGATATCATTCTTAAATTTTGTTTCTTTTGTGTTTTTAAGATATGTTCTGTATGGGTTTAATAATTTGTATTTATCAGTTATTCCACATTCAAATTTATCGATTTTGAAAAATATTCTTTAAACTATCCATTACGATCAAGATTAAAATAAACAGTTGTTTCAAACTTTACATCTTGCGCCTATTGGGGCCGGGGGGCCTTAGATCTCTTTTTTCTTTTTAAAACTATATAGGTATTATTTTATTTATATCCGACCAGTATAAAAATTTGGTAAATTGTTGAATGCATTCCAGAAAAGTTTCTGACAAAATGATTTCTTAAATTACATTTAAAAGGGGGCCGTGGGCCTTTATGTCCTTTATGTTTTAAAAAAAAATTCTTCAGCTTTATATTATTATTATTTTCTTCAGCTTTATAATTATATATTTTTCTTCAAGGATCTGGGTAAAAAGGAACAAAGTCAAAGAAAACATTGTTTAATGATCTTGAGAAATATAAATAACTATATGCGTTAAGAAATTAATTGAAAATGAACAGGTGTTACGAACATAACATACTTGCACTGAACGAGTTAGGGGCCCCTTAATGTCGTTTTTTACCTATATTAGCTATATAAAAATTAGTTTAAGCATTAGATATTGAGGAAATGGATCTTTACCAAACTTGGTATATAAAAACTTAAGAGCCTTAAATTACTAAATTACTATAGGGCACTGAACTCCTAATGTCCATTCCCTCGGGGCTAGGAGCCACAAATGTCTTTTTTGGAGGTCTCTCGTAGGTGGCCTGTCCTTAGAGGTCTCTCATAGGTGGCCTATGTCCTTGGAGGTCTCTCGTAGGTGGCCTATGTCCTTGGAGGTCTCTCGTAGGTGGCCTATGTCCTTGGAGGTCTCTCGTAGGTGGCCTATGTCCTTGGAGGTCTCTCGTAGGTGGCTATGTCCTTGGAGGTCTCTCGTAGGTGACCTATATCCTTGGAGGTCTCTCGTAGGTGGCCTATGTCCATGGAGGTCTATCGTAGGTGGCATATGTCCTTGGAGGTCTCTCGTAGGTGACCTATGTCCTTGGAGGTCTCTCGAAGGTGACCTATGACCTTGGAGGTCTATCGTATGTGACCTATGTACTTGGAGGTCTCTCGTAGGTGGCCTATGACCTTGGAGGTCTCTCGTAGGTGGCCTTGTCCTTGGAGGTCTCTCGTAGGTGGCCTATGTCCTTGGAGGTCTCTCGTAGGTGGCCTATGTCCTTGGAGGTCTCTCGTAGGTGGCCTATGTCCTTGGAGGTCTCTCGTAGGTGGCCTATGTCCTTGGAGGTCTCTCGTAGGTGGCCTATGTCCTTGGAGGTCTCTCGTAGGTGGCCTATGTCCTTGGAGGTCTCTCGTAGGTGGCTTATGTCCATGGAGGTCTATCGTAGGTGGCATATGTCCTTGGAGGTCTCGCGTAGGTGACCTATGTCCTTGGAGGTCTCTCGAAGGTGACCTATGACCTTGGAGGTCTATCGTATGTGACCTATGTCCTTGGAGGTCTCTCGTAGGTGGCCTATGACCTTGGAGGTCTCTCGTAGGTGGCCTGTCCTTGGAGGTCTCTCGTAGGTGGCCTATGTCCTTAGAGGTCTCTCATAGGTGGTCTATGTCCTTGGAGGTCTCTCATAGGTGGTCTATGTCCTTGGAGGACTATCGAAGGTGGCCTTTGTCCTTGGAGGTCTCTAGTAGGTGACCTATGTCCATTAAGGTCTTTCGTAGGTGGCCTATGTCCTTGGAGGTCTCTCGTAGGTGGCCTATGACCTTGTAGGTCTATCGTATGTGACTTATGTCCTTGGAGGTCTCTCGTAGGTGGCCTATGTCCTTGGAGGTCTCTCGTAGGTGGCCTATGTCCTTGGAGGTCTCTCGTAGGTGGCCTATGTCCTTGGAGGTCTCTCGTAGGTGGCCTATGTCCTTGGAGGTCTCTCGTAGGTGGCCTATGTCCTTGGAGGTCTCTCGTAGGTGGCCTGTCCTTGGAGGTCTCTCGTAGGTGGCCTATGTCCTTGGAGGTCTCTCGTAGGTGGCCTATGTCCTTGGAGGTCTCTAGTAGGTGGCCTATGTCCTTGGAGGTCTCTAGTAGGTGGCCTATGTCCTTGGAGGTCTCTCGTAGGTGGCCTATGTCCTTGGAGGTCTCTCGTAGGTGGCCTATGTCCTTGGAGGTCTCTCGTAGGTGGCCTATGTCCTTGGAGGTCTCTCGTAGGTGGCCTATGTCCTTGGAGGTCTCTCGTAGGTGGCCTATGTCCTTGGAGGTCTCTCGTAGGTGACCTATGTCCTTGGAGGTCTCTCGTAGGTGGCCTATGTCCTTGGAGGTCTCTCGTAGGTGGCCTATGTCCTTGGAGGTCTCTCGTAGGTGGCCTATGTCCTTGGAGGTCTCTCGTAGGTGGCCTATGTCCTTGGAGGTCTCTCGTAGGTGGCCTATGTCCTTGGAGGTCTCTCGTAGGTGGCCTATGTCCTTGGAGGTCTCTCGTAGGTGGCCTATGTCCTTGGAGGTCTCTCGTAGGTGGCCTATGTCCTTGGAGGTCTCTAGTAGATGGCCTATGTCCTTGGAGGTCTCTAGTAGATGGCCTATGTCCTTGGAGGTCTCTCGTAGGTGGCCTATGTCCATTAATGTCTCTAGTAGGTGGCCTATGTCCATGGAGGTCTATCATATGTGACTTATGTCCTTGGAGGTCTTTCGTAGGTGGCCTATGACCTTGGAGGTCTATCGTAGGTGCCCTTGGTCCTTGGAGGTCTCTCGTAGGTGGCATATGACCTTGGAGGTCTATCGTATGTGACCTATATCCTTGGAGGTCTCTCGTAGGTGGCCTATGTCCATTAAGGTCTCTCGTAGGTGGCCTATGTCCATGGAGGTCTCTCGTAGTTGACCTATGTCCTTGGAGGTCTCTCGTAGGTGGCCTATGTCCTTGGAGGTCTCTCGTAGGTGACCTATGTCCTTAGAGGTCTATCGTAGGTGACCTATGTCCATTAAGGTCTCTCGTAGGTGGCCTGTGTCCTTAGAGGTCTCTCGTAGGTAGCCTATGTCCTTGGAGGTCTCTCGTAGGTGACCTGTGTCATTGCAGGAATCGCAGACGCCATCGATGATCCGTAGATTCCCCTAATGGGCGAGAAGACTCAACAACAACATTTATGATTTAATTTAATTTTTTTTATTTTTAAAAGGCTAAAATTGGATTTTCATTGACATATTCAGAAACATAAGAAAAAAAGGAAACATAATATTAACATTTTTTTCAATACCAAGTATCAAAACCAACTTTTCATTTGTCGTTACAAAGCCTTCATTTATTGTATAACTTGCTGCATTTAATAACGACAAGTTTTTGTCGATGAAGGAAACTTTTAATTCAATAAAGTGTACATAAAAATGTTATTTATCCCCAAGTATCTCACTGACAAGCAGCGCCAGACAATACACATGTATACACATCTTCATACATTAGCATTTACAACATGACATTGGGGCTTGGATTTGATACACGGCTGAAGTCCACATCGTAATATATTTACTAACACATAGATTGTTTACTGGCACGTATAGATCTATTTAAACAACACTAATATAAAGTTATATTATGTGATCTATTTAAACAACACTAATATAAAGTTATATTATGTGATCTATTTAAACAACATTAATATAAAGTTATATGATATGATCTATTTAAACAACACTAATATAAAGTTATATTATGAATCTATTTAAACAACATTAATATAAAGTTATATGATATGATCTATTTAAACAACACTAATATAAAGTTATATTATGTGATCTATTTAAACAACACTAATATAAAGTTATATTATGTGATCTATTTAAACAACACTAATATAAAGTTATATTATGTGATCTATTTAAACAACACTAATATAAAGTTATATGATATGATCTATTTAAACAACACTAATATAAAGTTATATTATGTGATCTATTTAAACAACACTAATATAAAGTTATATTATGTGATCTATTTAAACAACATTAATACAAAGTTATATTATGTGATCTATTTAAACAACATTAATATAAAGTTATATGATATGATCTATTTAAACAACACTAATACAAAGTTATATGATATGATCTATTTAAACAACACTAATATAAAGTTATATTATGTGATCTATTTAAACAACATTAATACAAAGTTATATGATATGATCTATTTAAACAACACTAATATAAAGTTATATGATATGATCTATTTAAACAACACTAATATAAAGTTATATTATGTGATCTATTTAAACAACATTAATACGAAGTTATATGATATGATCTATTTAAACAACACTAATATAAAGTTATATTATGTGATCTATTTAAACAACACTAATACAAAGTTATATGATATGATCTATTTAAACAACATTAATTTAAAGCTATATGAACGATCTATTGTATGTGAGATTGCAGGAATATATTTTAATTTGTAAATTTTAAAAAATGTTTACCTGAACTGTTTAATTATTGATATTATATACCTTAAATTTGTCATAATTTTGTCTACCATTGTCAGTAACAATAAACTTATGTGAAATTGCTAGGTAATTTTCTTTGATTGGGGCTCCAGATAATTAACGTCCTTTACAAGGCCCCGTAGCTATAGTTGTAATTGGACGCCCTCTAGCCACAGTGGGTTGTCTACAAAGTTACTTGTTCACTAAAGTAGCTGGGACGAAACTGTTGTCTAAAAGCAGTTCATCAGACTACATGCCACTTACCCAGTCAACATCTCATATCTAGGCGTCAACTTGTAATCGTGATGTGTACAGTGCTAGTGCCTCCAATCACTATTGTTGTAGACTGACGTATCTTATAGTTAGCAGTTGTCTTAACTACGATAGTGACAGATGTAGACCGACTGATCTTATAGTTAACAGTTGTCTTAACTACGATAGTGACCGATGTAGACCGACCGATCTTATAGTTAACAGTTGTCTTAACTACGACAGTGGCTGACGTATTTTTAACTGCTGGCAGATTCCTGGCAAGGTGACTGTCTGCTAACGTCTCTACGCTATATATGTCATCTACGCCGGGTTGGCAAGGTGATTTTCTGCTAACGTCTCTACGCTATGGATGTCATCTACACCAGGTTGGCAAGGTGATTGTCTGCTAACGTCTCTACCCTATTTATGTCATCTACCCCGGGTTGGCAAGGTGATTGTCTGCTAACGTCTCTACCCTATTTATGTCATCTACCCCGGGTTGGCAAGGTGATTGTCTGCTAACGGGTCTACGCTACGGATGTCATCTACCCCGGGTTGGCAAGGTGATTGTCTGCTAACGTCTCTACGCTATGGATGTCATCTACACCGGGTTGGCAAGGTGATTGTCTGCTAACGTCTCTACGCTATGTATGTCATCTACCCCGGGTTGGCAAGGTGATTGTCTGCTAACGGGTCTACGCTACGGATGTCATCTACCCCGGGTTGGCAAGGTGATTGTCTGCTAACGTCTCTACGCTATGGATGTCATCTACACCGGGTTGGCAAGGTGATTGTCTGCTAACGTCTCTACCCTTTTTATGTCATCTACCCTGGGTTGGCAAGGTGATTGTCTGCTAACGGGTCTACGCTACGGATGTCATCTACCCCGGGTTGGCAAGGTGATTGTCTGCTAACGTCTCTACGCTATGGATGTCATCTACACCAGGGTTGGCAAGGTGATTGTCTGCTAACGTCTCTACGCTATGGATGTCATCTACCCCGGGTTGGCAAGGTGATTGTCTGCTAACGTCTCTACGCTATGGATGTCATCTACCCCGGGTTGGCAAGGTGATTGTCTGCTAACGTCTCTACGCTATGGATGTCATCTACCCCGGGTTGGCAAGGTGATTGTCTGCTAACGTCTCTACGCTATGGATGTCATCTACCCCGGGTTGGCAAGGTGATTGTCTGCTAACGTCTCTACGCTATGGATGTCATCTACCCCGGGTTGGCAAGGTGATTGTCTGATAACGTCTCTACGCTATGGATGTCATCTACCCCGGGTTGGCAAGGTGATTGTCTGCTAACGTCTCTACGCTATGGATGTCATCTACCCCGGGTAGTTCCGTATGTGAGACTTGTACATTTGAGAGTTAAGAAATATTTGTAATTTTCTTTCAACACTTAATCTTTTGGACATTGATGACAATGACTTAACAATACAGTAAGTATTTAATGAGGTTAACAGAGAAGGACTTTTTATGTCATGGTTACAAAAAATGAATGAATAAATTCAAACCCACTTTGATAATAAAACTGCATTAAAAAGGCCAGGTCAGGCTGTGAAACTGAGATCTGGACTGCATTAAATAGGCCAGGCCAGGCCGTGAAACTGAGATCTTGGCTGCATTAAATAGGCCAGGTCAGGCTGTGAAACTGAGATCTGGACTGCATTAAATAGGCCAGGCCAGGCCGTGAAACTGAGATCTGGACTGCATTAAATAGGCCAGGTCAGGCCGTGAAACTGAGAACTTGACTGCATTAAATAGGCAGGTCAGGCTCAAAACCGTGTTTTGCCCAAGGACGGGCACCACTTTCCTTAGACGGTTATTAAATAAATATGTCCCTTAATTACTGGAAGATAATACTCTAATATGACTTGTAATTACTGGAAGATAATACTATAATATGACTTATATTTACTGGAAGTTAACACTCTAATATGACTGGTAATTACTGGAAGATAATACTATAATATGACTTGTAATTACTGGAAGTTAATACTCTAATATGACTTGTAATTACTGGAAGATAATACTATAATATGACTTGTAATTACTGGAAGATAATACTATAATATTACTTATAATTACTGGAAGATAATACTCTAATATGACTTGTAATTACTGGATGATCATACTATAATATGACTTGTAATTACTGGAAGATAATACTATAATATGACTTGTAATTACTGGAAGATAATACTATAATATGACTTGTAATTACTGGAAGATCATACTATAATATTACTTGTAATTACTGGAAGATAGTGCTCTAATTTGACTTGTATTTACTGGAAGAAAATACTCAACAATTTCTTGCAATTACTGGAAGATAATACTCTATTTCCAACAATTAACCTTTGTCTTAATAATTTAATGTGTATGTATAATACGTAGAGTAATTGAATCATATAACCATATTAACCGCATAGTATTACCGTGATAACTTATATCATATATAAATTTTGGGTGTTGTAAACATGTGTAAAAATTTTGTTTTAGAGCAATAGGAGTATAAAAACAAAATGAAACCGTTTTGTATAAAATACGTGTCTTTAGAAATGAGAAGTTGAGATGAATAGACAGTAGAATATTTACAAAGATGGGAATTGAAGAATACAATTAAATACATCAATACTCTCTAAAACATGCGTATGCACCAGAAAGAATGACGTCATTTACAATTATTGAGATTGAGAATGAGCGAAAAAACTATTTTTTTGCGAACACAAAAAAGCCAGTTTTTAAAAAATGTATTTAATAATAAATTTTCTTTCAAAATTATATTTTTATGTTATCGGAAAGGTAACATATCTATTTTTTATTTGCCTTTGCGCAAGTTCTCTAGATCACTTTTAGAGTGACGTGCATTCTCACAATACATCAACATTTTAGCTAAGGGAGGTAATTATTTTACTTAGTATCTAATTCTTTTCCATATTTAAATAAAAATGCATGCTAATTTTATTTTGTAGACAACATACAAATAATCTATACTTTTTTCAACAATTAAATTAACTTGTTTTCTTGATGTTAGTATTTTATAAATACTTTTTTTTTAACTTTGAAAAAAATTGAAAACTATCTATTTATAATATTAATGTATATTGAAAAAGCATACGAAGTCACTTTCTTTAATGTCAGTATTGCTCCTTACTAATGCACGAGCTATTGAAAGTGGTAACACTTAATTCGTTCCTTAAATTAGATAGTCATTCATAGTCTATGAATTCAATTGATTCTCCCATTTTGTGTTCATTTCTCGCTGTGAGAAATGTATTAACAACTATATACTAAATTATAAATCTCCTTTGATTATTTATGTTGTAAGTGTAATTTACATATATTATAATTGATTTCCTATATTTGAAAGCTAGATATTTCCGTCTATTAATCTGGTTTAGCAAAGTGTACTTGGTCTTTAAATTTAAAAAAAAACTTGAATAAATATCAAATGTACGCATTGAAATAATGTTGTGACCCTCTAAATAAAGAACTGTTCATTATTTTAAAGAAAATGTTTATTAGAAAATATCTTTGATACATGCTTATTCAGTATGTTGAACCCCTGCCATTACACCGGTAAATATCATGGGTTAGCAAACAAGTGAGATTTTATCAGCCTGATTTTATATAATAATTTACAAATATATTTCTTTTTAATGGCGACACTAATAAATAAAATATACATATATTGTAACATAATGTCCCTACAATAATTAAAATGTACATATATTGTATCATAATATCCCCACAATAATTAAAATGTTAGTATATTGTAACATAATGTCCCTACAACAAATAAAATGTACACATATTTTAACATAATGTACCTGTTAAAATTAAAATGTACATATATTGTAACATAATGTCCCTACAACAAATAAAATGTACACATATTTTAACATAATGTACCTGTTAAAATTAAAATGTACATATATTGTAACATAATGTCCCTACAACAAATAAAATGTACACATATTTTAACATAATGTACCTGCGATAATGGGCTCAGTACAACAACGTTAGTAAATATGAACGCTGAAAAATGGGCAACGGATAAACAAAAATAAATTTTCTTCATAGTGACTAAATACAACTGAACTATTTAAACTCTAAAACGTTTGACTGACAACAGTTTAATTTAACTTACAACCATCACATACGTTTTCATTGAAAGTTATAATTCTCTATAAATAAATCAAGTGGGTTGGTGCGTAATACAATATTTTACTACACTAGATTACAAATGCTTATTTAATTTAGCCCTTTAAAGTGATATTCACTTAATATAAACTTTAGTTCCCAAAAGAAATTACTCATAAATCTTCCGCTACTGTAAAAATCCTTTAAAAACCGTTGAAACTAATGAAAGATATTTTATTTTTATTTTTTTGGAACACTGCAAAACTTGTCCAGGTTTTGAGTTCTATGAAAATGTAAAATGAAGAGCGAAGGTATGCATTTTTTAATTTAATGTATTTAATTCTATTAAAGTAGATGGAAAATATATTATTATGTTTTTTATAGAATTATTTTGGTTAGAATAAAATTTAAGATACGGATGTTATTATTCTCATTAGGATATGTTTAGTAATGAAGTAACATTACACGAATCAATAAACAAAAGAATCTATTTGGACAGCGTTAATGACGTCTTTTAACATTTTTTTAGAATTAGCGATAACAACACACAAATAGGCTGATATTTTCATTTTATTTTTAAAATGTTATTATTATTTTTATGTACTGTAAGTTCATTTTAACCTTAACTATCAACTTAATTATATTTACATATGAGGTATGTGATTTAAATGATAACGTATGTATAATTATAAGTGAAGTATTGGCGCTTTACTTCTCTAAATCTCAGTATCATGACGTCTATGTTAAAAATACACTATTGAAAATTTTGCCCTGTATCAAGGGAAATAATGAGTGTTTTAGAATTCATATTCTTTATAAACATCATTTAGTAAATAATTCATTATTTAAGTGGATCAATATTTCCTTTCAAATTTCAGACACTTGTTTTGCAAATATAACTTTATTTAAATATCCATTTTTAGTCTTAATATCTCTTTTGAAATATCATTTTTAACAGAGATGAAAGCAATGTTACAAAGACAATCATACAAATTTATTAGGCGAGTGAACAACTGTCATCGCCTTCCCTTAAAACGGCCGACTATCTATTTTATGTTCCCTCTGCATAGGAATTCGTTCAACAAAAAAATATTAATTTCTGAATTATTCTATTTGAATAGAATATTTAATTACGACCGATTGCTTGAAATATCTGGTTCTATACTTACAGAGAAGTAGACAGACAGAAGAAAAACACACAGACACCAAATAGGTAATAGATACGTTAAAAAAATGACACAACTTTTTGCTACTGAATTGGAAAACTTTTACATTGCCAAATATTTTAATGACACTTTAAAATATGATAAAAAACAAAACCTTTACTAGATGAACTAACAACAGATTATTAAAACTTTTTTTTACACTAGGCTAAATATTAAAGCCAATTTTTAAAGAAGCTTACATTAAAACACATCACTGTAATGGATTATTTATGTGATTAGGTTAAAATTCAACACAGAACACCTGTTAGCAATCTGATAATAAATAATACATTTTCAAAATACATTGCAGTTAAAAGATCAGTAAGACAATTGTGTCCTTTATCCCGTTATTTGTATATTCCAGACTTTGAAAAACTTCTTAAGAAATGAGAGGGAGAGAGAGAGAGAGAGAGAGAGAGAGAGAGAGAGAGAGAGAGAGAGAGAGAGAGAGAGAGAGAGAGAGAGAGAGAGAGAGAAACATTACATGAATGAGGATCCCTGTAGCCAGATATATTAAAGTGATTGCATATGCAGATAAAATGTGTTTTTCCCCACAAATGATAGGTCATTTAACGAAATAATTTTTAAAATGTGTGGGTCAAAAATCAATGTAATAAAATGTGAAACTATGAGGATATTTATGTTTCGGGATAGACTAGATTTGAACTTGGGCAAAATTGGGAAGGTGATTATTGGAATAAAATCATCATATAAATTCTAAGATTCTGACACAGACAAACACTGAAATATGGACTAATATTGAACAATCAATTTACAAATTATGGACATAAACAAATACACAGCACAAACAAGGTTTGGTAGGAGCACAATAATAAACACCTAGACCATCCTGACAACAATATAGTGTAGAGAATCGCGTATGAGTGATTGGGACAGGCTACCCAGGGGACAGGTCAAAGGCGATCTCACAGGGATTGTATTTCAACTTTGAGGGCAAGACAGTGGAATAACCCAAAGTGTCAGGTACAGGATGCCGGAAATTCACAAGGGATGGGGAGAGTTTTCCCCTTGATTGACCCGGGGTCTAAATCGGGGTAAAAATTGCCCTATGAGTGACCCAGGGTCTAAGTCGGGTAGAAACAAATATTGTATTTCAGCGACCTAAATAACTTAGTGGGAAAGTTTTTAGATTAGCATAGACTAAGTAACTTTTAACCAATCAGAAACTCGCATGGTCATTAATCACTTCATGGGATACGTGTCTGGGGGCCAGCCAGGAATGTTAGGGTTAAATACAGGGTAAGCTTCGTGGACAATATAAGGGCAGGGAAATGTTAGTCACGAGTACTAAGTCAGGGAGCCACGAGTTGGAAGCCAGGGTGCCGATAGAGTAGTCAGGGAGTCACAGAGACGAAGCAAAGGGTGCCAGGTATAGGAGTCTGAGATGTGACTAGAAAGCACCACGTAACACAGACTGAGCACCACGCAACTTAACGACGACCAGATAAGAAAGTGTATGCAAATAAAAGAACTGACCGGCTCAGAGGCGTGTTGTTATTGTTTGAACGAGAGTATAAGAAGTAGGCAAAGACACTTCGTATGTAATGAGACCTTTTAGCACATTTGTCGTATGTAATGAGACATTTCAGCACATTCGTCGTAAGGCGTCGTTTGAAGCTAACAAGTTTAGAACCTCTGGTGAAATTGCTTTAGTGGTCTAGGGGGAGATAAAATATTTGAACATAATCAGAGTTGTCCCTCACTCAAACACTCCACTCCCCCCTCCCCCCACTTCCCCGAGGGAGTTCAACTCAAGAAACGTATCAACGTCTTAAAAGATATCAATTGAAATACGCATTGCGATATTTTAAAAAAGTTCTTCCCAACCTGTGTGCAGTGAGGTTTTTCAGTTTTGTTCGTGAAAATGACGCTTCCAAGATGAGAAGATCCCGTGAATGTCTATAGCCACCAAAAGCCATGTCCCTACTGGGTTTGACTAAAGTAGACTACAGGTTAATCTCTCTTAAAAATTTTTATTACATCACATATCACAGGTCAGTGGCGTCACTAGGGGGGGCAGGGGGGGGGGCGGGCCGCCCTGGGTGACACCTATCAGGGGGTGACACCCGAGCCTAAAATTTTACTGTGTACGATTTTGTGTCAGAAAACAAAAGAGGACAATTTTTTTTTAATCTAGAAAGAAATTAAGAAATACAATGAAATACGTTAAACGCGAAATCTCTTATTAAAAAAAATTTCAGTTAACTTTCAATAATAAAACAGTCCCAACACACGAACAACATTAAAACAAATTAGGAAAAAAAGAAAAGAAATAGTCGCAGCAGAGAGATCTTTAAAATAGGCTGGAATGAAAGAGGCAGTGTCTTCTGTTTTAAAAGATATAAAGCAATTTGGACTTGGACACACCGACAGCATGAACGAATCCCACCTCACGACTCCCTCCACCACAGTGGGGTGGGGGGAATACGATTTTTATCACCACCCCTCCACCAAAGAAAAAAGATAAAAAGATGTGTTTTCTTTGTTGATGTTTTTCTTGAGGAAAATTATGATTTCAATGTCTTTGAGTTAATATTTTATATATATATATATTTATTAAGGGCGTGAAAGCATAGATATGCATGTTTATATACAGGTAGTCCTCCGGTTACGACGGTCCCATCCCGACTTACGCTGTTTAGTGCTTACGAACGTGCCCCCGTAAAGAATAGTATTACGTGTTATTCCGTATTTTTAAAAAAAAATGTTCATGAGCTAACGAATTATTTTCTCTATTTGAAGTAACAAAAATTATTGAAAAATATGTATGATTATTATTTCAACCTACAACTTTCGTTTGCGAATTTTTCAAATGGCGAAGTTTTCACTCAAGTCAATAAAGCTGAGTAAGCTTACACGTTCCTTTTCAATGCTCATTAGAGAGAGCATATTGAGCCTTTTTCGTCCCATGCAAATTCTAACTCAATATATATTCTTTTCAACTTTGAAAAGGATCGCTCTCAGCTGCAGTTTGATGTCATCATTGAAAGATAGATGCGAAGTGCGATGTGTACATTTGTAAAGGACTGTGTGAAATATAGCTCATTCAAAAGCAGCAAAACTTTTAGCTCTGTGCAAGTTTTTTGAGTTTCGCTTTGTGCTAATTCTTTTCCTTACCCTGAGCCTGGGGCTGGACAATAACGTGTTTAAGAGTTCTGAAAATTGGACTAATTCTGAAGGTAAGCAGTCTTCGAAATCACTCATGAACCTACATGTGGAAGAAAATCAGAAGCCCCGAGCCTAGTGCACTTTATGGGTCTTCCAGGAAGACCCCCTTAGCCACCTGGCCACCAAAGGAACGTAACAGCTGAGGAACCCCTCCCCCAAAAGTGGTCGCTTCTGAAGTGGCCACCTGGGCATCCAGAACATACAGTCGAAGATGCCTCCCACTAAGTTGCCCTCACAAGGAGGTGGTGGAATGTCCTACTACGATCCGCTACCACTTTGGCGCCATCCCGGCAAAGCACACGGGTCTCAATGGTTAGGACCGCCGCAGACCGGGGGATCATCAAAGACCTACCTAGGGTGCAACCTCCACAGGAAAGTTTCCTCAGAGCTGGCGTCCAATGCGTTCTTCGCGGCACTTTTTGGCTAATCCGTACTGGCGCTCCTGGCCCTAAACCGGCACCGCTCGATGGCGTTGCTAGTAAATTGGGGGGGGGCGAAACGGTTGCTTCGGATTTACCCGACACCTTCTTCGAAATCACTTGAATTTTCTTCCATTAACTTGGCTGCTGCCCATCGGGATCGGGAGGCGAAAGTGCTGAGCTCAGTTAGGTTTGTAAGAAAGCAAAATTTCTCATGGATGTATTTATATGCACCTAACCAATGTTGTAGGGCTTAAGAAAGTTTGTCAATGATTACCAGAAATACCTCAATCTTGAATTTTTTTCTCCAGGAGAATACTGTTTTGTTAATGTCACTTTATCAAACTGACGCTTTCTTTTTTTTTGTGGATAGCATTGAAGATTGTTTACACTGTTTTTACCATGGACTTTTCCTTTCCTTTGTCTTCATAGGAATCAAATTAAGAATGCTATTTTTTAACAAACTCTAAGAGAGACTTCCTTTCTAAAATTGTTTCCCAAATTTCAAGTAAAATAGCGACTTCCAGTTGTTCAATTTCCTTTAGAAATCCTTCTTCTTCAAGTCGGCAGTCACGTGGCTGATTTTCATTCGTTGCTAATTCTTCTAGTGCTGCGATATTCTCATGGTATGAGCTATTAACAGACCTTACAGCATAATGTCAGGCTGACCATCTTGTGTCAGACAAGGCTTTGTTAGCATGTATCAATTTCATATGTTTTTGAAGTACCTCTCAACGATGAGTAGATGCAACAAGTCGGGTATAAAGATTTTGCAGAAGACAAACAAATCTGGCCGCAGCAGGACAACCTGCTGCTCTTTTCCCAACCAAATTAAAGAAATGAGCTGTGCACGGCACATAATGAGCTACAATGCACTTCTCACGAAGAATAGCATGGTTTCCGTTATACTTCCTACTCATTTGCAGCCTTGCCGTATGACTGTCCAATGCATTTTCAGGGATTCGTACAAACATCATGGCCTGCATCTTTATTATACACTATAATTCATAAAAAGTTTGGGGGCCCTTAAATTATTGGGGGCTCTAGCCCGTTCAGCACCCCCTCCCCCTTTTTAATCCGCCATAGGAGGGGGGGGGTCCACGCATCTGTGACGATGTGGTACGAGGAGTGGGGTGTTTAAGAAATGTGACGTCACATCAAAAACGTGAAACTTTAAATAAAAGTTCCACTTAAATATTTGATTGTTTACCATTTATTTAATTACGTTTTCAATGACTTCACGCGTGTTACAATATTACAGTGCAGACTTACCCTAAATACATATTTAAATGACAAAAAATAATTTGCAACATGCAGATATTTATTGAGAAAATACGGCTTGGAGGAGGGGTGTCAAAGCTTTGTGCCGTCATATCGTAAAAAGGGGTGGGGTCTAAGTTTTTGTGACAAAGTATTACGCTGGGGGAGGGTAGGGTAAAAATCGGCAACCTCGCGTGACGTCATTTATGGACGGCCCCTTCAGTCGTGAAGGGGTGACACCATGAGCTACCACCCCGGGTGACACCAACCCTAGTGACGCCTCTGTCACAGGTCACCCTGCAGATTCGTCGTTTACATGCCCTTTATGGTGAATAAAAAGATTGACATGAGCTGCACCCCCCCCCCTTTTTTTTCTATATAGCTCAGTCTCTGTCTCTTTATTTCCAACCTCTTGGGTTCTACTTTTTATTCTAAATTTTATTTTGGGTATTTATTCAACTTTTACTCTTTTCAATTATTTCCTATCAACGACCTCATACTTGGCGTAGGGATGGTAAAGAAATGTGTGTCACAACAAAACATGTTTTGAGCCCCGTTATATATTTTGAGCCTCACTTATGAATGATTGATATATTTATATACATTACAACTAGCTTTTACGAGGCCACTGGTTTGGAATTTTAACAATGATGACCAGGGCACTGGTCTAAGACGCGCAATTGAGATTCCAGTTTCAGACGATAAAGTTTAACGGCTATCGCTCCCACTACCACGTAAATACTTATCACTTCTACCGAGTATCGTGGTTTGTGTTGTGTGATCTAACGTCAATACATAATTAAACGATTTTAAGACAAAACTCCATAATTTGGTTGATTTTATTTCCTGAAACTCTGCAGAGATTAAACAGAATATGAACTTTGTTGAAAATTATGATGTAAAATTACTTCTGTTGAATTAGAAAGTCTGTCTCCACCAAGATTTATTTAGTAGAGAAAGTCCTTTATCTAACATCTATACTCAATACTCTATTGGCTTGATGACTAGTGACTGATTGTTGTACAGGGTGATGTCGATTTGTAGTTTAATGGGGATGTTTGGCGTTGGGTTGTGGTTGACACCATGAGGTCAACGTTGGGTTGTAGTTGACACCATGAGGTCAACGTTGGGTTGTAGTTGACACCATGAGGTCAACGTTGGGTTGTAGTTGACACCATGAGAGGGTTGTGGTTGACACGGTGACCAGACATATGCGCACAAGACAATCGCGCACACTGTTAGGATTAGGGTTAGGGTTAGGGTTAGGTTTAGGGTTAGGTTTGTAGGTGTGAGCCATTGTCATTGTGAACAACTATCGGTGTTTGCGTTTGTTCGGTGCGCGTTTGTGTCATTGCGGAATTATCTGTGTGCGCTTGTTGTGTGCGCGATTGTCTTGTGCGCGTTTGTCAGGGAACCGGTTGACACAACGAGGACAACGTTGAGTTTTGGTTGACACAATGAGGTCAACGTTGGGTTGCGGTTGACTCAATGAGGACAACTTTGGGTTGTGGTTGACACAATGAGGACAATGTTGGGTTGTGGTTGACACAATGAGGTCAACGTTGGGTTGAGATTGACACAATGAGGTCAACGTTGGGTTGTGGTTGACACAATGAGGTCAAAGTTGGGTTGTGGTTGACAGAAAGAGGTCAACGTTGGGTTGTGGTTGACACAATGAGGTCAACTTTGGGTTTTGGTTGACACAATGAGGTCAACGATGGGTTGTGGTTGACAAAAAGAGGTCAACGTTGGATTGTGGTTGACACAATGAGGTCAACGATGGGTTGTGGTTGACACAATGAGGTCAACGTTGGGTTGTGGTTGACACAATGAGGTCAACGTTGGGTTGTGGTTGACACAATGAGGTCAACATTGGGTTGTGTTTGACTCAATGAGAGCAAGAAACAGAGTGACATGAAAACTTATAACACGTCAACCCTAAATTAAAGGGAAAAAAAAGAATTGGAAAATTTAATATCAACACTACATCAAAAATCCGGATGGGGAGAGTTTATACTATGAACTCCCCTTAGAGAGAGGTCAACTTGGTCTTTGAGTCAAGCTCTGATTTCATGAACGCACTGAGTGCCTGGCTGATGTAAGAGTGTATGTACGCACCGAGTACCAGTCTGATGTCAAAGGTGTATGAACGCACTGAGTACTGACTGATGTCAGCTGTGTATGAATGCACTGAGTGCCTGGATGATGTCAGCAGTGTATGAACGCACTGTGTACCTGACTGATGTCTGCAGTGTATGAACGCACTGAGTGCCTGGATGTTGTCAGAAGTGTATGAACGCCCTAAGTGCCTGGATGATGTCAGCAGTGTATGAACGCACTGAGTGCCTGGATGTTTTCAGAAGTGTATGAACGCCCTAAGTGCCTGGATGATGTCAGCAGTGTATGAACGCACTGAGTGCCTGGATGTTATCAGCAGTGTATGAACGCACTGAGTGCCTGGCTGATGTAAGAGTGTATGTAATCACCGAGTACCTGTCTGATGTCAAAGGTGTATGAGCGCACTGAGTACTGGCTGATGTCAGCAGTGTATGAACGCACTGACTGCTTGGATGATTTCAGCAGTGTATGAATGCCCTAAATGCCTGGATGATGTCAGCAGTGTATGAACGCACTGAGCGCCTGGATGATGTCAGCAGTGTATGAACGCACTGTGTACCTGACTGATGTCTGCAGTGTATGAACGCACTGAGTGCCTGGATGTTGTCAGAAGTGTATGAACGCCCTAAGTGCCTGGATAATGTCAGCAGTGTATGAACGCCCTAAGTGCCTGGATGATGTCAGCAGTGTATGAACGCCCTAAGTGCCTGACTGATGTCAGCAGTGTATGAATGCCCTAAATGCCTGGATGATGTCAGCAGTGTATGAACGCCTTGAGTGCCTGGATGACGTCCGCAGTCTATGAACGCCCTAAGTGCCTGGATGATGTCTGCGGTGAATGAACGCACTGAATGCCTGGATGATGTCAGCAGTGTATGAACGCACTGAGTACCTGACTGATGTCAGCAGGGTATGAACGCACTGAGTACCTGACTGATGTCAGCAGTGTATGAACGCACTGTGTGCGTGGATGACGTCAGCAGTCTATGAACGCCCTAAGTGCCTGAATGATGTCTGCAGTGAATGAACGCACTGAATGCCTGGATGATGTCAGCAGTGTATGAACGCACTGAGTACCTGACTGATGTCAGCAGGGTATGAACGCACTAAGTACCTGACTGATGTCAACAGTTTATCAACGAACTGAGTACCTGACTGATGTAAGCAGTGTATAAACTCACAGAGTGCATGGATGATGTCAGCAGTGTATGAACGCACTTAGTACCATACTGATGTCAGCAGTGTATGAACGCACTAAGTGCCTGACTGATGTCAGCAGTGTATGAAAGCACTGAGTACTGGCTGATGTCAGCAGTGTATGAACGCACTGAGTGCTTGGATGATTTCAGCAGTGTATGAATGCCCTAAATGCCTGGATGATGTCAGCAGTGTATGAACGCACTGAGTGCCTGGATGATGTCAGCAGTGTATGAACGCACTGTGTACCTGACTGATGTCTGCAGTGTATGAACGCACTGAGTGCCTGGATGTTGTCAGAAGTGTATGAACGCCCTAAGTGCCTGGATAATGTCAGCAGTGTTTGAACGCCCTAAGTGCCTGGATGATGTCAGCAGTGTATGAACGCCCTAAGTGCCTGACTGATGTCTGCAGTGTATGAACGCCCTAAATGCCTGGATGATTTCAGCAGTGTATGAACGCACTGAGTGCCTGGATGATGTCAGCAGTGTATGAATGCCCTAAATGCCTGGATGATGTCAGCAGTGTATGAACGCCTTGAGTGCCTGGATGACGTCAGCCGTCTATGAATGCCCTAAGTGCCTGGATGATGTCTGCGGTGAATGAACGCACTGAATGCCTGGATGATGTCAGCAGTGTATGAACGCACTGAGTACCTGACTGATGTCAGCAGGGTATGAACGCACTGAGTACCTGACTGATGTCAGCAGTGTATGAACGCACTGTGTGCGTGGATGACGTCAGCAGTCTATGAACTTCCTAAGTGCCTGAATGATGTCTGCAGTGAATGAACGCACTGAATGCCTGGATGATGTCAGCAGTGTATCAACGAACTGAGTACCTGACTGATGTAAGCAGTGTATAAACTCACAGAGTGCATGGATGATGTCAGCAGTGTATGAACGCACTTAGTACCAGATTGATGTCAGCAGTGTATGAACGCACTAAGTGCCTGACTGATGTCAGCAGTGTATGAACGCACTGAGTACCTGACTGATGTCTGCAGTGTAGGAACGCACTGATTGCCTGGATGATATAAGCAGTGTATGAATGCACTGAGTACCTGACTGATGTCAGCCTTGTATGAACGCAATGAGTGCCTGGATGATGTAAGCAGTGTATGAACGCACTGAGTACCTGACTGATGTCAGCAGTGTATGAACGCACTGAGTGCCTAGATGATGTCAGCAGTGTATGAACGCACTGAGTGCCTGGATGATGTAGCAGTGTATGAAATTACTGAGTGCCTGGATGTTGTCAGCAGTGTATGAACGCACTGCGTACATGCCTGATGTATGCAGTGTATGAACGCCGTAATTGCCTGGATGATGTCTGCAGTGAATGAACGCCCTAAGTGCCTGGAGGATGTCTGCAGTGAATGAACGCCCTAACTGCCTGGATGATGTCTGCAGTGTATGAACGCCCTAAGTGCCTGGATTATGTCAGCAGTTTATGAACGCCCTAAGTGCCTGGATTATGTCAGCAGTTTATGAACGCCCTAAGTGCCTGGATGATGTCAGCAGTGTATGAACGCCCTTAAGTACCTGGATGATGTCAGCAGTGTATTTTACGCCTTAAGTGCCTGGATGATGTCTGCAGTGTATGAACTAGCTATGTACCTGACTGATGTCAGCAGTGTATGAACGAGCTGTGTACCTGACTGATGTCAGCAGTGTATATACTCACTGAGTGCCTGAATGATGTCTGAAGTGTATGAACGCCCTAAATGCCTGGATTGTGTAAGCAGTCTATGAACGCCCTAAGTGCCTGGATGATGTCAGCAGTGTATGAACGCACTGAGTGTCTGGATGATGTCAGCAGTGTATTAACGCCCTAAATGCCTGGATTATGTCAGCATTGTATGAAAGCACTGAGTGCCTGGATGATGTCATCAGTGTATGAACGCCTTAAGTTCCTGGATTATGTAAGCAGTCTATGAACGCCCTAAGTGCCTGTATGATGTCAGCAGTGTATAAACGCACTGACTGCCTGGATGATGTCAGCAGTGTATGAACCCCCTAAATGCCTGGATGATGTCAGCAGTGTATGAACGCACTGAGTGCCTGGATGATGTCTGCAGTGTATGAACGCACTGCGTACCTGACTGATGTCTGCAGTGTATGATTGCACTGAGTCCCTGTCTGATGTCAGCAGTGTATGAACGCCCTCAAGTGCCTGGGTGATGTCAGCAGTGAATGAACGCACTGAGTACCTGGATGATCCCAGCAAAGTTTAAACATTTTAAAGTTTTTCAAATGTAATAACAAAATTTTTATCATGATTTACGTTTTTGCAATAGGTCATAGCTATTGGAGTGTTTTAATGTTTTTTTTTGTTTTCTATAAATAAAATTATTAGAAACATGTTAAATTCAAATCATAGGACATTTTTTTAGAAGTGTCATTTGGATTTTTCATTCCACATTCCACAAACTTCACTCACTCGACGTTACCCGTACAAAAATAAAAACAAATCACGTTGTTAAACGCTCTTTTACCAAACACAGGCCTCGCATTAGTGCAGCCATTCCACGGATCTGTTACGATATTAGTGTAATCAAAACTAATACTTTAAACTAATAAAGTAAATAGTCTTTATAACGATTGTTTTTAAAAAATGATTTATATTCCGTGGTGCTTTAACAAATAAGAGGCAAATTAGTAAACATGTTAGATACATTGTTTAAAAAATTAGATTAAAATTAGTTAAAAAATTAGATCATATTGTTGAACAAATTATTTAACAAATTAGACAGATTGTTAAACAAATCAGAGGCTAATTAGTTGATAAAATAGAGGCGATTGTTAAATAAGTTATAAAACCTGGAATGCGTATTTAAATGCAATTTCCAACAAAGAATGTCCGACTTTATTAATTCACTGGAAATCATTTTAGATTACATTAAAAGTCATTTCAAATTAATATTTCTGAAAGTAAACAAAACAATCTCTATCTACAAATTGCTGCTAAAATTACGGGAGTCGAACGAAAAGATAATTTTCAAAAATTCCCTCTCCAACATTGTTATAAATTAATATTATTAGCTATCGTTTTGAGTTTGTTTCAATAAGATAGATGTTATGGCTGGCAAGACATTGACTACATACTGATATTTTGTTTTTGGTTGTGTTTTTGGTGTTGTTTTTGTCAAGGAAATCCAGTAAACCTTTTCGGGACTTTTTTTTGGCCCGTTCACATCCTTGAGACCTCCTGACATATTTGCAAAAAGACACAAACCCTCTATCTGGTATGGTTCAGGAAGAGTTGCATGATCAAGCTCGAACAGACAGGACAGACATTTAAAATATATAAACGCAATTTGTCTCATGGAGAAATTGCTTTAAAAAATTGAAAAGCAAATTGTTGATCAAATTTGAGGCAAAGTGCTCAAAGTATTCTCCAAAATGTCTACATCTTTTTAATCCTTAAGGCGGCTCGACATTGTGCCACACTATCCCCTCTTATGGGCCGTTCATAAAGTACGTCACGCTCCAGAGGGGGAGGTGGTGTAAGAAAAAATGCCAGTTTGTGACAGGGGGGAGGGGGGTCTGGCAATGTGTGACGTCATGCTGTTTTATATTAAATTTTGATTATTTTGTTAATAAAAAACAACATTTTTGTTCGAAAGTGTGACGTACTTTAGTGGGGGGGGGGTCCAAGATGTGTGACAGTTTGTGACAGGGGGAGGGGGGAGTTTAAAAAAACGTCAAAAATAGCGTGACGTACTTTATGGACGGCCCCTTAGCCGTGGTCTGTGAAAGCTGCGTACTCTTATCAGCATGGTCTGTGCGTTTTTATAAGAACTTAGGACGCAATGATCATCTGCTCAGAAGGAGCGTCAGTAATGTTATTAAAAAAAACATTAAGAAGATGAATATCATCAGTATGTTTTCCTAATCGTTAAGCCAGGTGTGCCAAGCGTGTGATTATCAGACTACAAATGACCCCTTGCCCACATCGTAAGTGTTCCGGGATAACTGCAGAAAACTTCGTTAAAAAAGGATCAATTTTTAGACTACTCGCCAAAGAAGTACCTACACAGACAAATATTTTTTTTTAAAAATTCGGTTATTCGTCACAACAGTTTGTCATCAGCACTTTTTTGAACTCATGCATTATTCATAATAATAAAAAAAGTTACATTTGAAAAAAAAATTATATAAATAAACGCGGATACAGCGAGGAACACGAAACTTAAGAACTAGCATCGACTTATAAAAGTGTACGTGTTTTTGAAATTGTGTTTTGTTTGCTTGTGAATGGGTGTGGACGATTGGTTTTGGTGTCGTTTTTTGGAATGGATCCCGCTGAATAAAAAAAGATCAAAAGTTCCAGAGAAGGTCTTTGTGGAATGTGTATGGAATTCATTCATTTTTATTTTGCGAGCTCGAAGCTGGGAGATCCATGACACAATTAGCAGAGACTGGTTAAAATCTAAAGATCTGTTGATGCTTTACAACAGTGCTTCTCAAATTTTTGAGTATGGCGGACCGGCAGGAATTTTTTACATTAAACAAGGGACCGGTGCACTATTTTTCCTGCACTCGTAATTTTTTTCTGTCCTTTTTGTTTTCAGAACTACAGCGGACCGGCGGCGGATGGCCCTAGGACCGGCACCGGTCCGCGGACCATCATTTTGAGAAGCACTGCTACACAAAATTTTTTGGCAAGACTCAGTAAACACCCCCCCCCCTAAATTTGTTTCATCCAACAAATATCAGAGTTCCTCCAAATGGTTATGACAAATTAGTCTTTATGAGTACCTATATTAACTGGATAATTAATGTTTACAAACATTAAGTTGATTCTGATGCATGGAATCTATTCAATTGTTTAACAATTTCGTCTGTTGCACTCTTATATATTAGAAACAATGAGAAAGATAAATGACATCTATTATTTCAGAGACCCATAACAAACGACATTCTAATGAAACATAAGCGTATATCCACTATATTAGTAATTAAAAATTAAAGAATTAAAAAGTGAGTTCAAGTTATTTTGGTATTTAAAAACTGGAGAACTTTAACTCGAATTAACCAAGTGTGTTTTAATCAGTCTTGTATAAAAAGTTATAATCTTTTAAGCAGAATTTTTTTTTCCATTCGCTAGACAACTCTCCCATCCCCCCCCCCTAAGATGCCGATGTTAAACATCCCGATCGGTTCCCACCTACGCATCTATTTGATCCAATCAATGAGGTGGTACCATCAAACGCCGTGACATTATTGTGACACGGTAGAGGTCAACACAAACTGGTCCACGACAAAAAAAAAGGTGACCAGCCCACTTCACTGCACTGGACCCAAGGCAGCAGCATCACGCCATTGCGGTTACACAGAAAATGGATTTACGACTAAGACTTTTCCTGGGTGCTACTAGTCTGGGTGAGTTGAAATAGTTCAAATTAGGAATAAATTGAAAAAACATTTTCATTATTGTAATATTTTAAATATACATTAGATGCATTCATGTAAATGTATATTCACACTAGTGTATTACCCGTCAAAAATGACGGGAGTTTTCAAAATAAAAATCTGACAGCTATTATTGTTGAAAAAGTACACATCAGAAAAAAAATGTAATACAGAACTTTCATTTATTTTAATTTTTTTTAAAACTTTATTCACTTATTTCCATACGAGCAACAAAGCCCGTCCAAGGATGATACGCTACCGTTCGGTGGCATGTTGTAACTCCCCTCCAACAGCCGTCTCGACCGGCATTACATGTGCATCACGTCTAAAATACTATTCATTATAGTTTTAAAAATAACTCGTAAAAACAGAGCTTTTTGCTATAAATCCCAACGCGCAAAACTCAAGATAAAGTCTTGGAAGAAATACTGCACCAAAAATAACTCGTTTTGAACGTCCGCGTAAATGGCGTAAACGTGTTCAATATGATTAGCTGTAGGAGTCATATGTGTTTGAGGGACCAATCGCTAAAGATTACGGTACAGAACGGACCGAAAATTGCCTTTTATTATATAGGATATGGTGCAAGAGTAATTCTTAAATAACTTTCACAATCGTTTTGATTGAGTTTTTAATCACTGGATTCAATCACATGTTACACAAATGCGTAATACATTAATACCTGGAAATAAGTTGTCCAGCAACCACACTTAGCTCAAACGTTGTCCTACAATCACACTTAGCTTAAAAGTAGGACAAAGTAGTTCTACACTCACATGTAAGACAAAGTAGTCTTACACTGTCTTGTAAGACAAAGTAGTCCTACATTTAATAAAAAATCATCCTCCACTTATATGTGGTACACATCAACAAGCTTACACGTGATTCATCATACAAATTTGATTTAGACTCACATTAAGTTATCCTAGACTCACATTAAGTTATCCTAGATTCACATTAAGTTATCCTAGATTCACATTAAGTTATCCTAGATTCACATTAAGTTATCCTAGATTCACATTAAGTTACCCTAGACTCACATTAAGTTATCCTAGATTCACATTAAGTTATCCTAGATTCACATTAAGTTATCCTAGACTCACATTAAGTTACCCTAGACTCACATTAAGTAATCCTAGACTCATATTAAGTTACCCTAGACTCACATTAAGTTACCCTAGACTCACATTAAGTTATCCTAGACTCATATTAAGTTACCCTAGACTCATATTAAGTTACCCTAGACTCACATTAAGTTATCCTAGATTCACATTAAGTTATCCTAGATTCACATTAAGCTATCCTAGACTCACATTAAGTTACCCTAGACTCACATTAAGTTACCCTAGACTCACATTAAGTTATCCTAGACTCATATTAGGTTATCCTAGACTCACATTAAGTTATCCTAGACTCACATTAAATATCCTAGACTCATATTTGGTAATCCTAGACTCACATTAAGTTATCCTAGACTCACATTAAGTTATCCTAGACTCGCATTAAGTTACCCTAGACTCACATTAAGTTATCCTAGACTCATATTAGGTTATCCTAGACTCACATTAAGTTATCCTAGACTCACATTAAGTAATCCTAGACTCATATTAGGTTATCCTAGACTCATATTAGGTTATCCTAGACTCATATTTAAGAATATGTCCTGATATACTCAAAAAGTGAGACAAAGCTGTCCTACACTGGCATTTAGTACCAAGGAGTCATCAAATACAATTTTAAAAATAAATAAAAACATACATTTTAAATGTTTTGTTGTCGAGTAAGTAGTAAATCCTTAGCAGAAAAGGAAAGATATTTACCACACCAGCTTTTTAAATTTAAAAAAAAAGAAATATTTTTGTAGAAGTTAAGCTCTTTTTTTATTAGGTTGCAGATTGTATAACTATTTTCCATTCTTGTTAACAGCTTGCGTGATTTGTGCCACTGGTATCCTGAGTCCCTCACAAATCAACCTAGGAGATAGTTTTCAAGTGAAATGTACCTTAAGTGTATTCAACTTTTCCCATGAAGTTTTTGAAGTTCAGTCAATTGATATTTTCCGCAACAATGACCTAATAAATGAAAAACTTCTGATGTTTCCATGGATATTATCTTGAAAATGGCACACAATATCAAGGTAATTTGACTTCCAACAATTTATTTGTCAAACGTGTAGCTAACACTGAAATTATTTTTGTACTTCAATTCTTTATGTGCACAATATATTTATATACATCATTTATGGGTTTACATTTTTTTGTTTAAGTACATTATCAGCATATACCCATCACGAGCGCCATTCCCGTATTTTGCTACTGGGAGGCCCTAAAATATAACAGTACTTTGTTTTTGGCACTTACTTATCTTTCAATTAAAAGCATGACGGCAACCATCTTCTTCAAAAAAAACGTGAAATGGGTAGTCGAAAGTAAAGAAATCCTTGAATTAAAATAATTCCCACCTGTGTGGTTTTTATACGCATAATTTTCTCCAACGCCCGTGCCAGAATAATACTGGTCCACTACAGTTAAGAAACTACAATATACATGGGCTTATTTTCATTTCACATAAATCAAAACATAAAAATGTGTGCTCCAAAAATAAATAAATAAATGTTGAGCGATTAATTCTCTCATTTAAGTTTATTAAGACTTATTGAATGTCTGTCCGTGATCTTTCTTTTAAATAGTGTCGAGTGATTCATTGACAAAACGGCCCCGGACCAGATGGCACTGACACATCGGCCCCGACATAACGGCTCCTGTCAAAACGGCCCCTGACAAATCGGCCCCGTTCAAAACGGCCCCGAACAAAACGGGTCCGACAATTCGGCCCCGACATAACGGCCCATGTCAAAATTAACTATATTTACACCTTTCTAGCGTGTGCCATACTAACATATTGTTTTAAACATTGACCAAATATTAATTTTAAATGACAATTTAAAAATTTGTCTGCTCTTATATAGCCTTTTTTATGATCCTTTTGGTTCAATGAACACGCTCTCAAAAACATTCATACTATTTCTAGTCTATACATGACCTTAGTTCTGTACGAATCAGATGGGTTTTTTTAACCAGATAATATGTATGTGAATATTGATTGCTAGGGAAGAAGGGAATAATGGTCAATGAAATTATTTTGAAAGACTCGCGTTGCATAGCAAGATTTGGGCTTAAAATTTACAATGCAGTTGTAGCTTAAATTATGCAAAAATCATATTTAACATGGCTTAGCTAAAGTACTAATTCCAAACAGGTTTGGGGAATATTATTGAATCCTGCTCCTTATAATGAAAGGTACCCCTAAAAAGGCCACAAAAGGTATTTAGAATAAAACTGTTCCGCTAATAGCCTAACTTTTATAAAAATTCCAGTGCATATAACTCCTAAACTCTATGCATAATCCATGTTCTTCTTTAAAGGCCCGGATAATTTCTTTTCAATACATCTTTTAATTTCGATCAGTTAATGGAGCAATCATTCCACACAGAGTTCTAAGGGTTAGAAATGCCGGGGATGGGAGTGGGAAACAAGTATCCATTCCTCTTGAAATATCCCAATGGCTTGCGCCTCAAAATAGTCTTTGATAACCAAAGTCCAACTCCTAGCCTTCTTGAAATACTTGAAGCCAGGTTTATTTAAAAATGTAAAATAAGGAAATCAAGGATATCACGGAATTGTTCAAAGAATTGAATTATTTCTATGCCCGTCTGGTGCTGTATTTTATTTTTACTTGGCATTTACTAGTACTACTAGGACCGAAAGTTGATCAAGATGGCGGAAACTAAATTTCTCTGCCGTCTATAAAATAAAAGAATAAACAAGCACTAGAGAAATTTACCACGTACAATTGAAATATGAGGAGAAGGGGCGAAGACGGTTCACTGGCGAATCAAAACCAGTCGCTTCAGGTAGATGAGGCTCTTAAACCTTGGCTGGTAGTTCATTTAGGAGAAGGAAACTCTGACTTCAAACCTCCACTGCCTTTCGTTTAATTCATTCACAACAAACACAAATACTTATTGACACACAAAGTGGGGTAAAAGACATTTTTATAAAAAAATCACTTCAAATAAACTACGCTCTTCGTTTTCTTTTTACAACTTAACTAGACGCCCCGCGGCGTAGCATACGCCGCATACTTGCTCATGGAGAGTGAAAAGCAAGTGGAGAAATAACGGACACAAACTGCACTCTACAGCACGAAGAAATCAAAACAACGCGAGTGAACGTCGGTTGCAAACGAGCAGGACGAATGACCCTCGCTGGAGTCGACCAATGTCTCGAGATCAACAATGGTCCTTGCGTTCACTTGCATTGTTCCTTCACAGAATAACGTGAGATAACGTGAAATACTTTATAATGCACTAAAAGAGTTTGACAATAAAAATTTATTTGAGGATTGAGTTTTCTTTCTCACAGAAAAAATCTATTGCCTATTTGTATACCCATAAAGTGAAGTGAGTGTTGAGACCATTCGATAGAACATCGCTGCATTAACACCGTGAGGTGTTCGGATACCAGCAATATACGAAGAATGACATTTATCTTGTCTTTTCTATAAAGACGCTCCTTCTATGCAGAAGATAATTGCGTCCACAGACCAAGATGGATGATCTGTTGGCAAGTGATGCAGCGTTCACAGGCCACGGCAATGAGAGTTTCACGCATTACCCAGCCGCCTAACTAGTGTTGGGTACCCATTCGGAGCTGGGTGACTCAGGGAAGCCCTAGGCCCCGGGAAAATATCCTTGCCTTTCCATGGATTCGAACCCGTGACCATCGCTACGCCAGTCGAGCACACTGCCAATCGCCCACCGCACTTTTCAAGTGATGCTAGAACGAATTCGTTTCGCTAATCAAGCTTTGGTTTCATTTATTTTCCCATCATCTAATTGTGAAGAAGAGTGAGACTGTGTTTAAGGATCAGCATTATTTTTTATTCTATTTTTAAACATATCCACCACTCTGGGTTGCACATATCTACAGCGCTCTTACTTTATTGTTCTAAGATCCTCTACAGCACTCTTACTTTATTGTTCTAAGATCCTCTACAGCACACTTACTTTATTGTTCTAAGATCCTCTACAGCACTCTTACTTTATTGTTCTAAGATCCTCTACAGCACTCTTACTTTATTGTTCTAAGATCCTCTACAGCACTCTTACTTTATTGTTCTAAGATCCTCTACAGCACTCTTACTTTATTGTTCTATGATCCTCTACAGCACTCTTACTTTATTGTTCTAAGATATTCTACAGCACACTTACTTTATTGTTGTAAGATCCTCTACAGCACTCTTACTTAATTGTTATAAGATCCTCTACAACACTCTTACTTTATTGTTCTAAGATCCTCTACAGCACTCTTACTTTATTGTTCTAAGATCCTCTACAGCACTCTTACTTAATTGTTATAAGATCCTCTACAACACTCTTATTATGTGTGTATGTATGTGTGTTTAAGTATATCAGAAAGAACCGTTGTTTATGTATTAAGTCATTTTATAAAATTGAAATCCCGTTGTGTGTGTATGTGAGTAGGAGTGTGTTTGTTTGTGAGTGTTACTGTTTTGTGTGTCTTTGTTTGTCAGTGTGTGTGTATGAAGAAATATGATTAAGTATGTAATTTAAAATATGCATTAGGGTAAGATTGAGGCTAATTTGCGGCACATTTATTTTTATATAGAGGGTCACCTTTGTGACCTTTTGAAAGGTGATTTTCTTTGGCAGTAGCATATGTCAATAATGTCACCTAAACCTGGGTGGCACTAACTGTAGCTCATTCATTGTTAGTATAGATTATGTATAACTTAGGCTAAACTTTTAGATTAAATCTTAAGTATAATACTTGCCATTTAACAATATGTATATTATAATGGCAATCGATTTAAATGCCGTATCAGGATCAAACTTAAATGTTAATAAAAGATTGTTTATAACGAATTATTTAATCGAATCTAGCATAAGAATAGTTCGGCTATTGTAGAAAAATTTAAAACAAACAACATTGCGGTAAGCTGGTATATTTTCTTTTATAAAGCACTCAATTTTATACTGGCTAATAACATAAAATTGCAATATTTAAACAAATGTGAAGCACACTGTACTACAATTGAGGAATTTGATGCATGCAGCAAGTGTATCGTCAAGAAAACAATGTCAATGAGTGTTAGGTTGGAGATTTATTTACCTAAGGTACTTTAATGGTTAACGTGATTTTTGTGTAGCGCTTACTAAGAAAACTGGTCCAACGGAACGGATGGAGTGAAAAGGAAAGACTGGCTGTTTTAAAGAAGAAAATGGATTATGTATAGGAGTTATATGAAAAAGCGTAAGAGTGAGGCTAATGAGCGAAACACTTATTTTTATTTTGAGGGGCAACTTCGTGACCTTTTGAAGGGTATTTTTGATCTTCAAGGGCAGGAGTTAATAGTATCTTCCAACTATGGGTGGACTTAACTTTATAGCTTAGCCACTGTTATTTTACTTTTGTATAATTTAAGCTGAATCTGCAGGGTAAATTTTATGCTCAAATCCTGAGATTCAACGTGTCTCTTAAACATATGAACCATAATTCCCCCTCCCCTAGGCATCGATCTTTAGATAGATATTATCTGGTACAATTTTTTAAAATCCTATTTGTCCCTGAAAAAGGTAATGCTTAGACTGGTAAAAAATAATATATATATATATATATATATATATATATATATATATAATATATATATATATATATATATATATATATATATATATATATACATATATTACAAAGAAAACGTTTATGATACTATAAATATAATTCACAACGTTTTGTAAAATAATATTTTATTCGTCACGATAATAATGAAACTGTTGTAAGCTATGGTTATTTTTTAAGTTAATCTTTATAAAATTTCTAAATTAAATGTAAATTTTTAAGCTATTCTTGAATATGCTTATTCTTGAAAAACCTCTACATGGTTGCCAGTATAATAACATATTTAATAGTATATGCAGATGGCACTGTCTTTTTCCCCCACAAATGAAAGGGCAATACACAAAACAATTTCAATTTTTCAAGACATTGGAAGAGGTAGTGGCTAGATTAGAGGTAGACTAGATTTCCCTTTAGGCATAAAAAGGAAGGAGAGTCTTAGAATTTATGGATTTTTTATTAAAATAATCAGACACACTGAAATATGGAGGAATATTGAACAATCCATTAAAAATGATTATGGACAGTAACAAATACAGAGTACAAAAATTTTTTGGAAGGAGCACAATAATGAACATATATGTTATCCCCAAAACAATTAATACAGGAACAATATGGGAACCCCCACCAACAATTTTAAAAGAAATCAACTCACACATAACCAAATACATATTCCAAGGAACAATACACAATATCAAACATACAACACTAATACAATCTAAGGTATAGATGGAGGAATAAACTTGCAAGATGTACTAAGAAACATACAAGCACTCAGAATAAACTTTATAGGACAAGCCATCAGGAAAAAATCAGAAAATACATTCACTCATTATTACTTAGGGATCAGATTAGGAAAATTTAACAGCAATAGATAATAGCACTGCACATTACATTGGAAGAAAACAATCACAATTTCATACAGCATGCATCAAAGCAATAAAAGGCAATGAAGAAGTGTTACACAAAACAACCAAAGAAATATATACACATTTAATCAAAAGACAAGCAACACCTCTGAACAATAGGATTAAATGTACACAAGTTTATGGAATTACAAACACTGAGGACATATTTAAAAATACTCATATTAGAGAAATACCTAATCAAGAAAAAGAAATAGCGTACAGACTAATTTACAATACAACAACAGTCTCATCAAGACAATATAAGGACAGAGGGGCAAGAATAGGCTGTCCACTCTGCAGGTCAGGGGCTGATGAGACTGAACAACATTTATATCTCACATGTAATACAATTTTACAAACTAAATCTACACTTAAACATTTCATACAACCAGTCACAACACACAATGTGGATATAGACAAAGCAATAACACTAAACATAATACCAGACTCTATAAACAAGAACCAACAAACAATAAGATTAAAAATACTTTCACAATACAGGGCTTCAAATATAGAAACATTATTTGTCAATTGAATTCATGTTACTTTTTGTATAATTTTGATTCTAGAATCTTTTGTATAATTTTGAATAAGTTATGTTGTATCATGAGGTACATTATTTATTGATATACATTGATACTGTTTCACCTTGATATGGCATGAAGCTCTGAGGGCAAACACCAACATAACATTAGAACAGATTTTTAGACAACAAATAAAAAGATAATAATAGAAATGTTAAGAATAATGTATGATGTTCAAGTTAGTTGTTTCTATGAAACATGTTTGGAAATTTAAATTCATATTACTATTTGCATAATTTTTATTCTACGTAAAAGCTTACATAATGAGATAGAGGAAAAGTTATGTTGTATCATAATGTACATTATTTTATTGATATACATGGATACTGTGTATCTTTAATGTAAATTGAATTTCTAGGAGCAATTTTAAAAAAAAATTTTTTAAAATCTTTCGCCTTTTAATAAAGATTTCCGTGGAGAGGAGCAAATTAATGAGGCTAAACGACTATTTATCAAGCCCTACTTTGGTAGGGTCATTAATGAATATTTGGCCAGCACGGATTATGCCTATCTCCCACAATTAAGTGTACGCCATGATAGAGTCGTGAACGAAACATGCACCGTATTGGGGATTTTACGCGCCATGCATTATTTAAGCCAAGATAGAAGAGATGGCAACTAAACTTTTATGAATTTTATTTTGTTTTTCACAATTCGATATGTTCAAGTAGTAAGACAATTACTGCACGTTTATTCAAACGCATTACTCAAAGAAAAACCATGCGGGAAAATGTGATCATCAATTAATAAAAACAAAACGTTTCAATGCAATTATACAGACACCATAATTGATATGTTCTTCATTTCATGAATTTTTCAAACAATGTTGCTTTTGCACACTTTTAAGTATTGTGTTTTAACAATACCTCAATTTCTTGCTACCGCGTGAATCATGTTAATGGGTTAGCTTTCAAGAAAGCTTGGACAGCATTACTACCAAATCGACAAGCACATAAAAAAGAAACCTGAAGGAACATCTATATTAATAGTGATTTTTACCCGAGATTTAAATCTTGGTGACCCGTCAAAACGGCCCCAATATAACGGCCCGGGTAAAATAAAAAAAAATAAAAATAAAATTTTAAAAAAGGACCCCAGACAAACTGTTTATATTTTTACACACACACACACAATATTCTACATTTTTATAAGGGCTGTGGAAATTAACGACAAACTAATCGATTAATCGTTAAATATTTGAATGGATTAAAACTATTTGATCGATTAAAATTTAAGCAAATTAAAAAAAACCGATTTCACATAAGATTTAACGTTCCTGTCTAAATTTCAAATTTTAAATTTATTTTCTACTTTTTAGTGCATTTCGAATATAAGACTAGTTTTTAAAAAAAAATTTATATATATTTTTATTGTATTCTGTCCAGTCCCACTAGAGCCGTTCGGTTGGCAATGTCCCAGTGTCTGCCCCCATTATAGTCCACGTGATGGCCACCGTTATAGTCCCAGTGGCTTCCCCCATTATAGTCCACGTGGCGGCCCGCGCTATAGTCCACGTGATGGCCACCGTTATAGTCCCAGTGGCTTCCCCCATTATAGTCCATGTGGCGGCCCCCGCTATAGTCCACGTGGCGGCCCCTGTCAGAGTCCTCATGGCGGCCCCCGCTATAGTCCACGTGGCGGCCCCCGTCATAGTCCTCATGGCGGCCCCCGCTATCGTCCACGTGGTGGCCCACGTCATATTCCTCATGGCGGCCCCCGTTATAGTCCCAGTGGCTGCCCCGCTATAGTCCACGTGGCGGCCCCCGTCATAGTCCTCATGGTGGCCCCCGCTTTAGTCCACGTGGCGGCCCCCTTTATAGTCCACGTGGCGGCCCCCTTTATAACCCACGTGGTGGCCCCCTTTATAGTCCACGTGGCGGCCCCCGCAATAGTCCACGTTGCGGCCCTTGTTATAGGTCTCGTGTTGGCCCCCGTCAAAGTCCTCGTGGTTTTCCCCGTCATAGTCCTCATGGTGGCCCCCCTTATAGTCCCCTTGTCTGTCGCCACTGGAGGTTAACGACAGAAGCGTTACAGGGGCATACATTGGAAGACGCCACAAGTACCAGACCAGAGCCGCCTTAAATGAAGTAGGACTGCAAGATAAAAAATGTAAAATGAATAACAAGAAAGAAACTAAAACATTTTTTTTTAAACAGAGGACAAAAAGAGAGGGAAGATTATTTTAGTGGGTCATTTTAATTATATAACAATCCTCATAGATACAACTAATCCCAAATAGAAGATTATTTTAGTAGGCCATTTTAATTATATAACAAGGCCCTTAGATACAACTAATCCCAAATGGAAGATTATTTTAGTGGGCCATTTTAATTATATAACAAGGCCCCTTAGATACAACCTATCCCAAATGGAAGGTAAAATACTATAGGTACATACGGGGATAGACGTCTGAATATAGGTAACGCATAAATTAGTAGATGCATACATCATATAGAATGGGACAGCGATAAAAAAATTTAAATAAAATACAAAATACACTTCAAATATCACACATCTACCAAAGAAAGACACAGTCACAACCTAAAAATTACACGCCCATATCATTACTCAACACAGATTATAAAATTACAGGCCCATATCATTACTCAACACATATTATAAAATTACAGGCCCATATCATTACTCAACACAGCTAATAAAATTACAGGCCTATATCATTACTCAACATATATTATAAAATTACAGGCCCACATCATTACGCAACATACATTATAAAATTACAGTCCATATCATTACTCAACACAGAATATAAAATTACAGGCCCATATCATTACTCAACACAGAATATAAAATTACGGGCCCATACCATTACTCAACACAGCTTATAAAATTACAGGCCCATATCATTACTCAATACAGATTATAAAATTACAGGCCCATATCATTGCTCAAATCAGATTATAAAATTACAGGCCCATATCATTACTCAACACAGATTATAAAATTATGGGCCCATATCATTACTCAACACAGATTATAAAATTACAGGTCCCATATCATTACTCAACACAGATTATAAAATTACAGGCCCATATCATTACTCAACACAGATTATAAAATTACAGGCCCATATCATTACTCAACACAGATTATATAATCCTTACCAAAACATTAGTCAATAAATTAAAACCACATATAAATACTCTCATTCATGTCAATCAACAATGCAGCATTCAAGGCAGGAACCTTCAGAATCACAATCATTAAAGGCAGGGATATCAACAATCACAATCATTTAATCAGAGGCATTATACAATATGCAAATAAAACAATTTAAGTGTATTTAAATATGTTGTATGTTATCTAAATTATAATTTATGTATAATTATTATTTTATGCAATGATGCGTAACTTCTCTAAATCTCAGTATGACAAAAAACGCACAAACGAATGTTGTATCATATCAAGTGAAATAATGCAGTGCATAGAAAACATTTTCTTTGTAAAAATTGCGTTAATAAAGTAGAGTTATCGGTCTATACAAATTCTACTGTGCGTATTGTGTGTATACAAATTTAGTTAATTTTCTTGTATTTCCATTGTTTATATTGAAATACTATTTTTTTTCACAAAATTGATAACTACGAAATAAATACAATGATAAATTAAAAGCTCTGAAATGAAATAAATTTCGCTGATAAATGATTCCCGAACGATTTGTAAGTGGAAACTACTTTTATACTCTCCTTTACTTAGGAATTCGTATAGTAAAAAAACAATTAACCGTTAAGAAACCAATTGTTATTGCCCTCCCTTTCTTTGTTAAATTAAGTTCGCAACGAGTTCATCAAAGTACCTCTATTTTGAAACATATTTTGAAATTCAAGGCCCATAACTACATATTTGAAGCTCTTCGTAGTTGTTTGTTTACTCGCGTTTCATTCCCTTTGACCACATACTAAGATCGCAACAAGTCAATTTAAAGAATCATAAAATTTCGAAACATCCAAAATTATACAAAAATTACTTTGTTTATTTTTTTTTAAAGAAGATTTTATAGATCATTTTTATCGTTGCCAAGAGTCTGCAGGGCCCCGCTCATTATTTCCTGCCTTGGGCCCTTCACACTCTAGAGTCGGCCCTGCGAGTCTGCCTGCACAATTTCAGCTAGATATGATGACGGGAAAAGGGTTAAAAATCGATTCAAAATTTTTGCAACGGACAAGTAGACGTTACGAGTTAAAATGATGGGTGTAATAAGATTTTAAGGGTGTAATAAGATATTAAGGGTCTAATAAGATTTTAAGGGTGTAATAAGATTTTAAGGGTGTAATAAGATTTTAAGGGTGTAATAAGATTTTAAGGGTGTAATAAGATTTTAAGGGTGTAATAAGATTTTAAGGGTGTAATAAGATTTTAAGGGTGTAATAAGATTTTAAGGGTGTAATAAGATTTTAAGGGTGTAATAAGATTTTAAGGGTGTAATAAGATTTTAAGGGTGTAATAAGATTTTAAGGGTGTAATAAGATTTTAAGGGTGTAATAAGATTTTAAGGGTGTAATAAGATTTTAAGGGTGTAATAAGATTTTAAGGGTGTAATAAGATTTTAAGGGTGTAATAAGATTTTAAGGGTGTAATAAGATTTTAAGGGTGTAATAAGATTTTAAGGGTGTAATAAGATTTTAAGGGTGTAATAAGATTTTAAGGGTGTAATAAGATTTTAAGGGTGTAATAAGATTTTAAGGGTGTAATAAGATTTTAAGGGTGTAATAAGATTTTAAGGGTGTAATAAGATTTTAAGGGTGTAATAAGATTTTAAGGGTGTAATAAGATTTTAAGGGTGTAATAAGATTTTAAGGGTGTAATAAGATTTTAAGGGTGTAATAAGATTTTAAGGGTGTAATAAGATTTTAAGGGTGTAATAAGATTTTAAGGGTGTAATAAGATTTAAGGGTGTAATAAGATTTTAAGGGTGTAATAAGATTTTAAGGGTGTAATAAGATTTTAAGGGTGTAATAAGATTTTAAGGGTGTAATAAGATTTTAAGGGTGTAATAAGATTTTAAGGGTGTAATAAGATTTTAAGGGTGTAATAAGATTTTAAGGGTGTAATAAGATTTTAAGGGTGTAATAAGATTTTAAGGGTGTAATAAGATTTTAAGGGTGTAATAAGATTTTAAGGGTGTAATAAGATTTTAAGGGTGTAATAAGATTTTAAGGGTGTAATAAGATTTTAAGGGTGTAATAAGATTTTAAGGGTGTAATAAGATTTTAAGGGTGTAATAAGATTTTAAGGGTGTAATAAGATTTTAAGGGTGTAATAAGATTTTAAGGGTGTAATAAGATTTTAAGGGTGTAATAAGATTTTAAGGGTGTAATAAGATTTTAAGGGTGTAATAAGATTTTAAGGGTGTAATAAGATTTTAAGGGTGTAATAAGATTTTAAGGGTGTAATAAGATTTTAAGGGTGTAATAAGATTTTAAGGGTGTAATAAGATTTTAAGGGTGTAATAAGATTTTAAGGGTGTAATAAGATTTTAAGGGTGTAATAAGATTTTAAGGGTGTAATAAGATTTTAAGGGTGTAATAAGATTTTAAGGGTGTAATAAGATTTTAAGGGTGTAATAAGATTTTAAGGGTGTAATAAGATTTTAAGGGTGTAATAAGATTTTAAGGGTGTAATAAGATTTTAAGGGTGTAATAAGATTTTAAGGGTGTAATAAGATTTTAAGGGTGTAATAAGATTTTAAGGGTGTAATAAGATTTTAAGGGTGTAATAAGATTTTAAGGGTGTAATAAGATTTTAAGGGTGTAATAAGATTTTAAGGGTGTAATAAGATTTTAAGGGTGTAATAAGATTTTAAGGGTGTAATAAGATTTTAAGGGTGTAATAAGATTTTAAGGGTGTAATAAGATTTTAAGGGTGTAATAAGATTTTAAGGGTGTAATAAGATTTTAAGGGTGTAATAAGATTTTAAGGGTGTAATAAGATTTTAAGGGTGTAATAAGATTTTAAGGGTGTAATAAGATTTTAAGGGTGTAATAAGATTTTAAGGGTGTAATAAGATTTTAAGGGTGTAATAAGATTTTAAGGGTGTAATAAGATTTTAAGGGTGTAATAAGATTTTAAGGGTGTAATAAGATTTTAAGGGTGTAATAAGATTTTAAGGGTGTAATAAGATTTTAAGGGTGTAATAAGATTTTAAGGGTGTAATAAGATTTTAAGGGTGTAATAAGATTTTAAGGGTGTAATAAGATTTTAAGGGTGTAATAAGATTTTAAGGGTGTAATAAGATTTTAAGGGTGTAATAAGATTTTAAGGGTGTAATAAGATTTTAAGGGTGTAATAAGATTTTAAGGGTGTAATAAGATTTTAAGCTCTTAAAGATCAATTGGGCATTATTAAAATAATAATTCTTTTTATTTAAGAAAATAATTAATGATCAAATACTTGCCTATCAATATTTGTTGATAGACGGAAATGCTTTTTAATTCTATAATGACTTATAGTGTTAAGTCCGTGAATGTATTTTCTAATAACAAATAATAAAAACAACCCGTAAAAAACCAGGTTTTTGACTATAAATCCTTTACGTATGAGACGTAACTAAAAGAATGTTCATTATAACACGCAGCGCAAGACCATCCAAAAATACAAAATTGCAGTTGTGTCGTAAAACGTGTTTAATATAATGCGCACCGATCAGCAATAGGTTTATAAAAAGTGTTGTCAGTAAAATACGCACCTTATTGCGCGACAGAAAGGTTGTTCAATATAATACGCACCGCGACGCTCTATCTCAAAAAATAGCATGATACATAGGAATAAATAAAATAATCTAAAAAATCAATAATTTAATTACGGTACATGCGATCGATCTGAAATTTTGATACATTGTTTTTATCATCGGTACGAAACTGTCTGCAAAATTTCAGCTCGCTATCTTGCGAGCAAGTGGGTTAAAAATCGATCAAATGTTTTGGCGACAAGCAAGCAATCAAGGTCGGCTGCAGACACCACGAGTTAATATAAAGGATTTAATAAGAACAACCCGTAAAAAACCAAGTTTTTGACTATAAATCCTTTATGTACGAGAAGTAATTAAAAGAATGTTCATTATAATACGCAGCGCCAGACCATCCAGAAATACAAAATTGCAGTTGTGTCGTAAAACATGTTTAATATAATGCGCACCGATCAGGAATATGTTTATAAAAAGAGCTGTCAATAAAATACGCACCTTATTGCGCGACAGAAAGGTTGTTCAATATAATACGCACCGCGACGCTCTATCTCAAAAAATAGCATGATACATAGGAATAAATAAAATAATCTAAAAAATCAATAATTTAATTACGGTACATGCGATCGATCTGAAATTTTGATACATTGTTTTTATCATCGGTACGAAACTGCCTGCAAAATTTCAGCTCGCTATCTTGCGAGCAAGTGGGTTAAAAATCGATCAAAAGTTTTGGCGACAAGCAAGCAAGCAAGCAAGGTCGGCCGCAGACACCACGAGTTAATATAAAGGATTTAATAAGAAAAACCCATAAAAAACCAAGTTTTTGACTATAAATCCTTTATGTACGAGAAGTAACTAAAAGAATGTTCATTATAATACGCAGCGCCAGACCATCCAGAAATACAAAATTGCAGTTGTGTCGTAAAACATGTTTAATATAATGCGCACCGATCAGGAATATGTTTATAAAAAGAGCTGTCAATAAAATACGCACCTTATTGCGCGACAGAAAGGTTGTTCAATATAATACGCACCGCGACGCTCTATCTCAAAAAATAGCATGATACATAGGAATAAATAAAATAATCTAAAAAATCAATAATTTAATTACGGTACATGCGATCGATCTGAAATTTTGATACATTGTTTTTATCATCGGTACAAAACTGCCTGCAAAATTTCAGCTCGCTATCTTGCGAGCAAGTGGGTTAAAAATCGATCAAAAGTTTTGGCGACAAGCGTCGGCCGCAGACACCACGAGTTAATATAAAGGATTTAATAAGAAAAACCCGTAAAAAACCAAGTTTTTGACTATAAATCCTTTATGTACGAGAAGTAACTAAAAGAATGTTCATTATAATACGCAGCGCCAGACCATCCAGAAATACAAAATTGAAGTTGTGTCGTAAAACATGTTTAATATAATACGCACCGATCAGGAATATGTTTATAAAAAGAGCTGTCAATAAAATACGCACCTTATTGCGCGACAGAAAGGTTGTTCAATATAATACGCACCGCGACGCTCTATCTCAAAAAATAGCATGATACATAGGAATAAAAAAAATAATCTAAAAAATCAATAATTTAATTACGGTACATGCGATCGATCTGAAATTTTGATACGTTGTTTTTATCTTCGGTACGAAACTGCCTGCAAAATTTCAGCTCGCTATCTTGCGAGCAATAGGGTTAAAAATCGATCAAATGTTTTGGCGACAAGCAAGCAAGCAAGGTCCGCCGCAGACACCACGTGTTAATATAAAGGATTTAAAAAGAGGTTTCAAGCTAAAACAAGTATATGGCTACATTGTATATTACATTTTGTAAACATTGTTCTTTCAAATTCATCTTAAGAGAATCTTAAGAGGTACCATTAAAAGAGAACTTTCATTGCTTTTCTACATTTAAAGCTTCCAATTATTGTAATCTATAATTAGCCATAATCTTATTTAATATTATTTCTTAAAAAAGAAACAATACTTCTATATTTGTTATTCTTATATTTATGCCACTTTAAATTTACTGTTAATTTTTAGCTTTCAAAAGGTTTCTTGCCAGTCAGTGTGTCACAATATATGGTCTTAACTATATAAGGGAACTACCTGTAGGATCACATTAAAAAAAATTGATTATTTACATCTGGTTAATTCACTCTCAGATCATTCCCATTAATTGGTTGTAGCTTTAATTTTAACCAAAACGTACACATACTCCGTTAACTCCTGGTGGTGGTCGGACACTTCAACCCCGGACGATTCGACACCAGATGGTTCGACCCTGTCAGTTCGACCACAGGACGTTTCGACCCCATGACGTTTTGACACCGCAAAGTTAAAAGTAAGGATTTTTAACGCTATGGTGAAACCTGTGCTGCTATATTGAGCCGAGACGTGGAGAACAACGGCGGTAAACATGACCAGAATTCAGCCCTTTATCAACAATTGCTTAAGAATAATTCTCAGAATTGACAGGCCAGAAAAAACTCAGTAAATGGGAACTGTTGCAGTAGACAAAGCGTATGAAAAGATTCCCCAGAAGCGGTGGAGGTGGACTGGACATACACTTAGAAAACCTGCTTCTAGTACAACAAGGCAAGCCCTGAAATGGACCCCCCCCCGGTTAGAGGAAAAGAGGCCGTCCAAGAGACACTTGGCCCCGAGAATCGGAGGCAGACAAAAAGAGAATTGTCAATGACTCGAAGAGCCTGGAGAAGTTGACCCAGGATAGAGATGCTAGGAGATCTCTCGTAGGTGGCATATGCCCTTGGAGTAATCGCAAACGCCGACGATGATCGGTGTATGCCCCTCAAGGACGAGATGATCGGTGTATGCGCCTCATGGACGAGATGATCGGTGTGTGCCCCTCATGGACGAGATGATCTGTGTATGCCCCTCATGGACGAGATGATCGGTGTATGCCCCTCATGGACGAGATAATCGGTGTATGCCCCTCATGGACGAGATGATCGGTGTATGCCCTCTCATGGACAAGAAGTCTCAACAAGAAAAACATCATATACAGCAGTGCTTCTCAAACGTTTTAGTATGGTGGACCGGCAGGTTTTTTTTCCATCGCAGCAGGGGCTGGTGCACTATTTTCCCAGTACAGACGTGGTAGCGACATGACCCCCCACATGGCGTACAGCCCTAAAACATTTGGTATAAATATGATACATGTCATCCAACAATTTTGAAAAGAATAAACAATTTTCTTCACTGTTGATGGTCGTTGGTGGTAACTACTTTATTTAAACTTTTTTTGTTTTCATCGGCAAGGTCTGCAACTATAAATTGTTCTCTAAAAATACTGTGGTTGGTAACCATTTTTAAAAATGGGCCGAATTTTTATCAATAATTTAAAAAAATATATTAATAGTTAATAATGGTCCCCTATCTATGATAGTAACAAAGTCAATTTTAATTGCATTGTCTTAGTTTCTACGTTCAATTTATCGTTTTTAAAAAAACATTAGAAGTAGAAAAATATCCTAATATAGATTTTTTGGCGGTGGGGGCATTAGAGGTGAACTGATAGATAAGAAAATCATTGCATTTTATTGTCATTATATCCCTATATATAGGGACCGAAGTCAAGTGGCTGGCCGCTTTAATATTGAAAGATTTTCAGGAAAATGTCGTTCGCGCTTGAGAAATTAAATAAATATACATATAGATTAAACGTAACTATAATCCTTTTATAGTTTCCGTAATTATTGAAAATATGCAATATTTAAAATGAATATTATGTTTCAATTAAATTTTTGCAAACGTAAGTTTAAGTTACTAAAATGATTTTTGTTTAGTAACACAAGTTACTAATAATAATCGTCAGGGAATTGTAAATTAAGTTTCAAAAGAGTTGACAAGAAATTCACAATTCCCATCTTGTCAACTACATTTTATCAAGAAGAACGCAATTGATAAAATATATTAGTACCGGTGCTTTATTGTGCAGCGAATAAGCGCAAATAATTTGTAATGCACAAGGAGAGTTTAACTATAAAAATTTATTTTATTATTGAGTGTTCTTTTTCACAGACAAAATCTAGTGCCTATTCGTATACCCATAACGTGAAGTGAGTGTTTAGACCATTCGATAGACCATCACTGCATTTAACACCGTGAGATATTTGAATATCAGCATCATCCCTTCTATCGGTTCAAAGATAATCCACCAGGTTTTGGACACCGGAGGATATTTTGAAATGCCAGCCATCATGATACTTTGGGAGGTGTGTGCGATTAATTACTAGCCCCATACCCGGCATTACTAACATTGGAATACATTAATGTTTGAACACACATTCAAAAATGGTAGGACCAATTATCTATGACGTCATTCATTTTAATGATGACAGATAAATTCATAAAGGATTTTACTTGTGGGATCTTTCAGCACAAGTACAAGGATCAGTTGGATGAAAGTACCGATGTACAGGACTCGACACAAGTACAAGGATCGGTTGGATGAAAGTACAGATGTACAGGACTCAGCACAGGTAAAAGGATCGGTTGGATGAAAGTACCGATGTACAGGACTCGACACAAGTACAAGGATCAGTTGGATGAAAGTACAGATGTACAGTACTCAGCACACGTACAAGGATCGGTTGGATGAAAGTACCGATGTACAGGACTCGACACAAGTACAAGGATCAGTTGGATGAAAGTACAGATGTACAGTACTCAGCACAAGTACAAGGCTCATTTGGTTGAAAGTACCGATGTACAGGACTCAGCACAAGTACAAGGCTCAGTTTGTTGAAAGTACCGATGTACATGACTCGGCACAAGTACAAGGATCGGTTGGATGAAAGTACCGATGTACAGGACTCGACACAAGTACAAGGATCGGTTTGATGAAAGTACTGATGTACAGGACTCGACACAAGTACAAGGATCTGTTGGATGAAAATACTGATGTACATGACTCAGCACAAGTACAAGGATCAGTTGTATGAAAGTACTGATGTACAGGACTCGACACAAGTACAAGGATCAGTTGGATGAAAATACTGATGTACATGACTCAGCACAAGTACAAGGATCAGTTGGATGAAAATACTGATGTACAGGACTCAGCACAAGTACAAGGCTCAGTTGGTTTCCTTGGCTGTGGAATTCGAAAGGAGATTCCAAAACTTCAAGAACTTAATATGGGTCCAGTATTCCTCAGTTGTACGATCTGTAGACCATGTAATCCAGTGTTTCTAGCTCCTGTGGAATGTCCCAAATCGAAGGAAATTTATAGAAATGGGAATTTACGAGGATTTGGCCTTAAATTTGTGAATATTTGAGATTGATCCATTTTTAGAATTAAATTCACACTTGAATGACAAATCGAAAATGATTTGAAACATGCTCATTTCAAATTAAAAATACTTTTTATGCTGGGGGTGGGGCTTTGTGACGTCATTTGTGTTTACTTTTAGCGTGTATAGGTTTTTTATTTCGGAGCTAGGTTTTTTTGACGTTTTGGCTAGGTTTTTCCCAAAATTGTCACTGGCATCACTGACCCAAGCGGTGATTCAGGCTCTGAGGCTGAATCATAAAATGTTTGTTATATAGTTGACCAAGTCTTTAAGATTATATAAATGTATTACTTCAAATAATTGTGTACTTAATTAGTTTGAGCCTGAATCATCATAAATTGATTGTTACATATAAATGACCAAGTCATTAATACTATGCAAATTAAATGTATAACTTTTAAGAAAATGTAATCTTAATTATTTTTTTAATATAATGACTGAATCAAAGTGGCAGAATCAAACACTTGTGATATAGTCAAAGGGGACTGAATTAGACTAGATAATATATTACATATAAAATAAAGATCTCGTCTTTTCAATAATTCATGACTCTAAGAAATCTCTGTAAATATTTATGATTGATTCATTTTAAATAAAATAAGTTATAAAACATTCATTTTTACTAAACTTATATTAATTCGCTTTGTAAGTTTAAGCGATCGGACTATCCGAAAATTTGTTTATGATTCTTTCACGTGACAGTTCAGTTCACGCGTTGACTACGCCCGTGTATGTTCACACCCCTTACCGTCCCTACGCCCAGTTTTAAAACCAGGGGAGATAATTGTGTTTCAGTCTGTAAATGTCGCGTCTAAACATAATCACTACTTTTAGTTACGTCTCATATATAAGGGATTTATAGTCAAAAGGTAAGCTGGCTTTGCATTTGATGTAAAATGCGTAGACTAAAAAGTAGAGAATAAAAATATATTTTAAAAAACACTTTTAAAAAACTAGTCTTATATTAAAAATGCACCAGAAAGTAGACTATAAATTAACATTTGAAATTGAAGGAAAATAGTAATCGTAAGTTCCGCAAATGACATCATAGGTATGTTAAATTAAGATATTAACGTTCAATCGTAGTTGCATATGATTATGTCGTTGTTCGCCATGACTATACAACTAGGGTGCTCAGGTGAATATCTTTGCATAACTTAGCAAGCACCCTAGTCTTATAGCTTGTGTAACTTACGTTTAATACGTCCATAACATGTCAGCAATCATTGTGAAAAGTATATTTGGAAAAAGTTGTTATCTGTCTTAATTTTAAAAACTTGGAAAGTATAAATGTTTCCGGTGTGTAATAAAGGAGAATTACATGGCTTCATGGAACAGAACGAGAAGTACAGTAAACCAATTGTTTTAGTTCTTATTATAGAACAAGAAAGAAATTAAAGAATACCATAACTGACCAGAGAGTGAATAGACTGATAGAAGATCACTAAGTTAGAAAGTACAGCGTCACATTAAATACATCAATACTCTATAAACCGATGGCGTAGAGCAGAAATAATGACGTCATTAACATATTTAAAATCATGCGATATCATTCCATAAACCAATAGCGCCATTTTGTATTTAATTAAATAGATTTGACTAAATGTTCACACAAAATAATTACATAGTTAAATATTATGTATGTTATCCAAGAGATACCTTGTAAATAATGGTTTTGAAAATTTAGTTTCAGTTCCCGAGATAGTATTTATCGTGAAGCCAATACAATAAAAAAACAACCGTTTCTGACTCAAATTATGTAGTACACAAGCTGCAAATAGAGTCCATATTATTATTAAATGATACAATATAACTGCAAAATCTGGTTATTGACTTTTATCAAATTAAGAAAAAATTAACAATAAATATAAGTTTTTAATTTCTACCCTTAATAAACAGTTCTTTTAAACTCAAATTAATTGTGAATGTTAACTTTATAAAGTGATGATAGCAACAAACTGAGATAAGTAATAACAGAGATATGGCAGATGCAAATCTTTTAATTTTAACATGCGAAATTAACAAAATCAAATGTTATCCATATTTATAGTGTGAAGAAATGTTATATTAATATTTAATACCAGGTATAATAGCAGATCCATTGCACTGAAAATCTATCTTTAAACATAAGTAAGTAATAGTATCTAATGCAGTGTTATTAAAATTATCCATCCGTAAATAGAAATATTGACTAGTGTCCAAATTTATAAACTACATTTCTAGTAACAAGGAATAATAATATTGCTGTTATGATCCTAATATTTTAGAATAAATAATGTTAATTAGAGGAACGAAGAAAGTGTCGTAACACTTTGAATTGTTTTTGTTGTTTTTTTTAAAGAAAAAGTAGGTTGAGGCGGAAACCTCAAATTACATTAATTAATCTCCGCTGCTGTCCCCCTTTTCGGTCATATCATTTAATATGAATTCTTTAAAATTTACACTTAATTTTGGCTGGATGCCTTATAATTTTAGTATTTTTTATTATTTAAAAAAATTTTTTTTGGATGATAATGAAATGCTATGACAGGACAATATGATATACAGTGAGAAAACAGTAACAGTGAACACAGTTAACTAGATAGGCATGGTGAAGTGAGTGACATGTCCCGTGAAGTTAAATATCATAATGAGTGGGACGATAAGTGACATGGTGAGAAACAAAGTAGAGGTAAAGGATGATGGATGGTGGCTGTTCCTCCAGTGGACTTGTCTGTTTATAGTACTTAAGTGGTAATTAGTAAATATTGACAGAGTGGACATCTTGGCCTATGGAGTGGTTGTTGTTCAGGTCTTACTGAAGTTTGTGTCATATTATATGTTACTCTGAAAGTTATTTCTCTAGCTCTAGATTATATTTCTTTAATATGTAAGTTTTTAAAGGTGTCTTCTATTTCTATCTGATTGAAATGTCGCAACCACCTGATTCTCTCGAAATGAGGGGTTTTCTGTCGATCTCTCAGGTGGTTGTAGATTTCCTTGTTCGTTTTGTTGATTAAACTCTCGTTATTTCTTATTGCACTTAAGATTGTCTGATAAAAGGAGGGGAGTCTAGTCCCCAGGTAGTGTGGTGTTTTAGTATCAATAGGCGTCAGAAGTGTCTGTCTGACGCCTATCTAGTAATGAGTTTGTGTGTGTTCCTTGTGATCCTTGATTGCTTGTCCTAAATGTCTGAACCTCATGGCTTTAATCTTTATTTCTATATCTTGCAGATTTGTTCCTCCATCTAATTTCCTGTGCATTTGAGTTGATTTCTTTATATTCCATTTTGAGTTTTAAAAAATATATTTCCTAATCATTACGTTAATTTTTGTTAGGGTTTCTGGAGGAATATCAAACATGTTTCCTACATAAATTAATGTAGGTATGATTAAGGTGTTAATTAGTGTGCTCCTTCCAAATATTCTCTTTGATGTGTTTTGTTATTTATTGATTGTTTTGTTTACATATTTAACTAGTGCTTCCCACGTTCCTTTGTGTATCCCCCATGGGTTGTTGGTGAATGTTAGTCCATATATGTGTAGCTCCTTCTTCCCTTCCAGATTAAGGGGATAGTCTACCTTATCTGTGAGTTTCCCGATTCCCATGATTTCTTATTTTGTTATGTTTACTTTAGATCCGCTTCCTAGTCCAAATTCTTCAAATGTTTCCATTATTCTATTGATCGAGTCGTTGTTCTGCTGGAATAGTATGGGGTCGTCCACGTATGCTAATAATTTCCTTTCTCCTCTGTTCGGTAAATTGATATCTTTTCTTGTTTCGTCTAGTCTAATGTTCTCTAGCACTGGTTCAATCGCCATGTTGTATATGTAGGGTGAAAGTGGGCATCCCTGCCTGACAGATCTTTGTATTTCTTCTATTCACTCCGATAGTGTGTTGTTAATGAGAAGTTTGCTGATGGGATTTTTGTATATTATTTTAATCCAGTCACACTTTCATATAGAATGGTATTATTTGGTCTACGGCCCGGTACCGGACCGCGGCCCGGGGATTTGGGGCAACCGCTGTAGAGCAATATATAAGAGTGCTGTAGAGGACCTTAGAACAATAACGTAAGAGTGCTGTAGCGGATCTTAGAACAATAAAGTAAGAGTGTTGTAGAGGATCTTAGAACAGTAAAGTAAGAGTGCTGTAGAGGATCTTAGAACAATAAAGTAAGAGTGCTGTAGAGGACCTTAGAACAATAAAGTAAGAGTGATGTAAAGGATCCTAGAACAATAAAGTAAGAGTGCTATAGAGGATCTTAGAACAATAAAGTAAGAGTGCTGTAGAGGATCTTAGAACAATAAAGTAAGAGTGCTGTAGAGGATCTTAGAACAATAAAGTAAGAGTGCTGTAGAGGATCATAGAACAATAAAGTAAGAGTGCTGTAGAGGATTTTAGAACAATAAAGTAAGAGCGCTGTAGAGGATCTTAGACAAATAAAGTAAGAGTGCTGTAGAGGATCTTAGAACAATAAATTAAGAGTGCTGTAGAGGATCTTAGAACAATAAAGTAAGAGTGCTGTAGAGGATCATAGAACAATAAAGTAAGAGTGCTGTAGAGGATCTTAGAACAATAAAGTAAGAGTGCTGTAGAGGATCTTAGAACAATAAAGTAAGAATGCTGTAGAGGATCTTAGAACAATAAAGTAAGAGTGCTGTAGAGGATCTTAGAACAATAAAGTAAGAGTGCTGTAGAGGATCTTAGAACAATAAAGTAAGAGTGCTGTAGATGATCTTAGAACAATAAAGTAAGAGTGTTGTAGAGGATCTTAGAACAATAATGTACGAGTGCTGTAGAGGATCTTAGAACAATAAAGTAAGAGTGCTGTAGAGGATCTTAGAACAATAAAGTAAGAGTGCTGTAGACGAAACTTAGAACAATAAAGTAAGAGTGCTGTAGAGGATCTTAGAACAATAAAGTAAGAGTGCTGTAGAGGATCATAGAACAATAAAGTAAGAGTGCTGTAGAGGATCTTAGAACAATAAAGTAAGAGTGCTGTAGAGGATCTTAGAACAATAAAGTAAGAGTGCTGTAGAGGATCTTATAACAATAAAGTAAGAGTGCTGTAGAGGATCTTAGAACAATAAAGTAAGAGTGCTGTAGAGGATCTTAGAACAATAAAGTAAGAGTGCTGTAGATATGTGCAACCCAGAGTGTTGGATATGTTTAAAAATAGAATAAAAATGAATGCTGAGCATTAAACACAGTCTCACTCTTCTTCACAATTAGATGATGGGAACATAAATGAAACCGAAGCATGATTAGCGAAACGAATTCTTTCTAGCATCACTTGAAAATGTCATTCTTCGTAAATTCAATTTGGTTTTGTACATGTGGATGATGCTGATATCCGAAGACCTCACGGTGTTAAATGCAGCGATGTTCTATTGAATGGTCTAAACACTCACTTCACTTTATGGGCATACAAATAGGCACTAGATTTTGTCTGTGAGAAAGAACACTCAATCCTAAAATACATTTTTATTGTCAAACTTTCCTTGTGCATTACATATTATTTGCGCATATTCACTGCACCATAAAACACCGGTACTAATTTATTTTATCAATTTCGTTCTTCTTGATAAAATATAGGTGACAAGATAGGCATTGTGAATTTCTTTTCAACTCTTTTGAAACTTAATTTACAATTCCCATGTGAATTATTATTTGTAACTTGTGTTTCTAAACAAAAAATCTTTAGTAACTTACACTTTCGTTTGAAAATTTTTTAATAGAAATAAAAAATTCATTTTAAATATTGCATATTTTCAATAATTACAGAAACTATGAAATGATTTTAATTAAGTTTACTCTATATGTATCTATATATAATTTCCCAGCAGCGCAAAACAACCTACTAAAATGATATTTATATTCAAGTGGCCAGCCACTTGACTTCGGTCCCTATATTTAGGGATATAATGACAATAAAAAGCAATGATTTCGTATCTATCGGTTAACAATTAATTCCCCCATCCCCAAAACATCTATTTTATGATATTTCTAATGTTTTATAAAATTTTTAAATTGCACGGAGAAACTAAATCATATAATTAAAATTGACTTTGTTTCTAGCATATTTAGGGACAATTATTTACTATTAATATATTTTTTAAAAATCATTGATTAAAATTCGGACCAAACTTTGAAAACTGTTCTGATGTAAAAGTATTTTTAGAGAACAATTTATAGTTCCAGTCCTTGCCGATGAAAACAAAAAAAGTTTAAATAAAGTAGTTACCACCAACGACCATCAACAGTGAAGAAAATTGTTTATTCTTTTCAAAATTGTTGGATGACATGTATCATATTTATGCCCAATGTTTTAGTGCTGTACGCCATGTGGGGGCTCATGTCGCTACCACGTCTGTACAGGGAAAATTGTGCACCGGCCCCTGGTGCGATGGAAAAACCCTTGCCTTGTTGTACTAGAAGCAGGTTTTCTAAGGTGTATGACCAGTCCACCTCCATCGTTTCTGGGGAAACTTTTCATCAGCTTTCTCTACTGCCACAGTTCCCGTTTACTGATTTTTTTCCTGGCCTGTGACTTCTAAGAATCCTTCTTTGTCAATTGTTGATAAAGGGCTGAATTCTGGTCACGTTTACCGCCGTTGTTCTCCACGTCTCGGCTCCATATAGCAGCACAGGTTTCACCATAGCGTTAAAAATTCTTATTTTTAACTTGCCGGTGTCAAAACGTCATGGGGTCGAAACGTCCTGTGGTCGAACTGGCAGGGTCGAACCATCCGGGGTCCAATCGTCCGGGGACGAAGGGTCCGACCACCACCAGGAATTAATGAAGTATGTGTACATTTTGGTTACAATTAAAGCTACAACCAATTAATGGGAATGGTCTGAGAGTGAAGTAACCAGATGTTAATAATCAGTTGTTTTTTTTAAATGTGATCCTATAGATAGTTCCCTTATAGAGTTAAGACCAAATATTGTGACACACTGACTGGCAAGAAACCTTTTGAAAGCTAAAAATTAACTGTGAATTTAAAGTGGCATAAATATAAGAATAATAAATATAGAAGTAATATTTCTTTTTTTAGGAATAGTATTAAATTAGATCATGGCTAATTATAGATTACGATAATTGGAAGCTTTAAATGTAGGAATGCAATGAAAGTTCTCTTAATGGTACCTCCTTGAATTTCAATGTCACGATTCACGATTCTCTTAAGATGAATTTGAAAGAACAACGTTTAAAAAATGTAATACACAAATTGGCCATATACTTGTTTTAGCTTAAATCCTCTATTTTGTTATTAGAAAATACATTTACGGACTTAACACGCAAAGTCATTATAGAATTAAAAGCATTTCCGCCTATCAACAAATATTGATAGGCAAGTATTTTATCATTTATTATTTTCTTAAATAAATAGAAGAATTATTTTAAAAATAAGCAATTGATCTTTAAGAGCTTAAAATCTTATTACACACTTAAAACTTATTACAACCCTTAAAATATTATTACACCCTTAAAATCTTATTACAACCTTAAAATCTTATTACACCTTTAAAATCTTATTACAACCCTTAAAATCTTATTACAGCCTTAAATCTTATTACACCTTTAAAATTTTATTACACCCTTAAAACCTAATTACACCTTTAAAATCTTATTACACCCTTAAAATCGTATTTTACCCTTAAAATCTTATTACACCTTAAATCTTATTACACCCTTAAAACCTTATTACACCCTTAAAATCTTATTACACCCTTAAAATCTTATTACACCTTTAAAATCTTATTACAACCCTTAAAATCTTATTACAGCCTTAAATCTTATTACACCTTTAAAATTTTATTACACCCTTAAAACCTAATTACACCTTTAAAATCTTATTACACCCTTAAAATCGTATTTTACCCTTAAAATTTTATTACACCTTAAAATCTTATTACACCCTTAAAACCTTATTACACCCTTAAAATCTTATTACACCCTTAAAATCTTATTACACCCATCATTTTAACTCGTAGCGTCTGCTTGTCAATTGCAAAAAATTTGGATCGATTTTCAACCATTTTCTCGTCATCATATCAAACTGAAATTTTGCATGCAGACTCGCAGGCTGTGCGGGGCCCAATGCAGGAAACGATGAGTGGGGCCCTGCAGACTCGTGGCAACGATAGAAATAATCTATAAAATCTTCTTTAAAAAAAACGAAGTAATGTTTGTATAATTTTGGATTTTTATAATTCTTTAATTGACTTGTTGCGAACGTATGTCGTCAAAGGGAAAGAATCGTGAGTAAACAAACAACTCTGAAGAGCTTCAAATCTGTAGTTATGAGCCTTGAATTTTAAAATATTTTTCCTTATTGAATTACCTGTTTGATTAACTCGTGGTGAACTTGATTTAGCAAAGAAAGGGAGTGCTATATAATGCAATTAAATGTAGTTGCTATTTAAATGCTGCCAATTCGTAATTAAAAGGAAATTATAAAACTAATCAGCAGTTATTACGACATCATTCCTTTGTTGTCCGATGTATAGTTAATTTCAGAGCCTTCAATTTATCGTTGTATTTATTTCATAGATATCAATTTTGTCAATAAAAATAGTATTTCAATATAAACAATGTAAATAATAGAAAGTTAACTAAATTTGTAATTGAAGAACTTTATTTGTAAGCATAACGTATAAAGATAACTATACTTTAATAACGTAATTTTTACTGAAAATTGTTACCCAAAAATGTATATTCTAAACACTGCATTATTTCCCTTGAAAGGAAACAACTTTTTCATTTATGCATTTTTGCCAGAGATGTGATACTGAGATTTAGAGAAGTAACGCGTCATGACATAAAATAATAATTATAGATACATTATAATTTAGATAGCATACGACATATTTAAATACACTTTAATCGTTTCATTTACATATTGAATACTGCCTCTGATTAATTGATTGTGTTTGTTGATGTTCCTGCCTTTAATGATTGTGAATGTTGATATCCCTGCATTTAATGCTGCATTGTTGATTGACATGAATGATAGTATTTATATGTGGTTTTAATTTATTGACTAAAGTTTTGGTAAGGATTTTATATCTTTGTTGAGTAATGATATGGGCCTGTAATTTTATAATGTGTTGAGTAATGATATGGGCCTGTAATTTTATAAGCTGTGTTGTGTAATGATAGGGGCGATAGGGGCTATAATTTTATAATCTGTGTTGAGTAATGATATGGGCCTGTAATTTTATAATCTGCGTTGATTAATGATATGGGCCTGTTATTTTATAATCTGTGTTGAGTAATGATATGGGCCTGTAATTTTATAATGTGTTGAGTAATGATATGGGCCTGTAATTTTATAAGCTGTGTTGTGTAATGATAGGGGCGATAGGGGCTGTAATTTTATAATCTGTGTTGAGTAATGATATGGGCCTGTAATTTTATAATCTGCGTTGATTAATGGTATGGGCCTGTTATTTTATAATCTGTGTTGAGTAATGATATGGGCCTGTAATTTTATAATCTGTGTTGAGTAATGATAGGGGCTGTAATTTTATAATCTGTGTTGAGTAATGATATGGGCCTGTACTTTTATAATCTGTGTTGAGTAATGATATGGGCCTGTAATTTTATAATCTGTGTTGAGTAATTATATCGGCCTGTAATTTTATAATCGGTTGTGAGTAATGATATGGGCTTGTAATTTTATAATCTGTGTTGAGTAATATGGGCCTGTAATTTTATAATCTTTGTTGAGTAATGATATGGGCCTGTAATTTTTAATTTGCGTCTTTGTCTTTCTTTGGTATAAGTGTGACGTATGAAGTGTATTTTGTATTTTATTTAATTTTTTTTATCGCAGTCCCATTCTATATGATGTATGCGTCTACTAGTTTATTTGTCACCTATAGTCATACGTCTATCCCCGTATGTACCATATAGTATTTTCCCTTCCATTTGCGATTAGTTGTATCTAAGAGGCTTGTTATATAATTAAAATGGCCCATTAAAATATTCGTCTCTCTCTCTTAAATACTTTTCTCAAATTTTGAAATAGTGGAATAATGGTTTTTCCTTGTGCTTAGCTGTGCGTATATGTTTACAAGTGTGTAACAATATTTCTTATCTGTAATATTCAGCGTGACCATTCTTCCTTTGCTGTCCCAGTCCTTATATATTATTTCTCATTTATTGGATGTCTGTACTGTTCCAACCCCTTTAAATCCCCAAAGGTAAAGTAACTGTTTTTTTTGCCCCGAATGTCTTTCTATACATATAGGCGATGCGTTCTGTGTTTATGTTAAAAAAATATGTTATAGTTTATGTCCTGTTATTCATTTTAAACGTTTTAATCTGGCAGTCCTACTTCATATAAGGCGGCTCTGGTCTGGCACTTGTGGCCTCTCCAAATGTATGCCCCTGTAACGCTTCTGCCGTTAACCTCCAGTGGGGACAGACACGATGACTTTAACGGGTTCACACCACGAGGATTTCGACGGGGGCCAACACGAGAACTATAACAGGGGCTGCCACGAGGACTATGACGGGGGACCGCCTCGCGGACTGTAACGGAGGCCGCCACGTGAACTATAACGGGGGCTGCCACGTGGACTATAGCGGGGGCCGCCACGTGGACTATAGCGGGGGCCGTGACGTGGACTATAAAGGGGGCCGCCACGTGGACTATAACGGGGGCCACCACGTGGACTATTGCGGGGGCCGCCATGAGGACTATAACGATGGCCAACACATTGACTATAATGGGGGTAGCCACTGAGACTATAACGATAGAAGACACTGGGACTATATCGGGGCCGCCACTAGGACTATAATGGGGGCTGCCACGTGGACTATAACGGAGGCCACTAGGTGGACTATAACGGGGGCCATAACGTGGACTATAACGGGTGCCATCACAAGTACTATGACTGGGGCCGCCACGGGGACTATGACGGGGGCTGCCACGAGGACTATGACGGGGGCTGCAACCGGCTTTGTCACTGTGTTACGTGGCTTGTTGATGTCATCCCACGCCCCACCTCCTGTCTCCTTCAACATCCCATGTCACACTCATGCTTTTTTTTCCGCATTTGCTATTTTAATGCTCCTTTGTCCCTTTGTATTTATTGTTCAAACTTTTTTTAAAAACATAAATCCCGAGGTTTATATCTTAAATCAAAGTACAAACAGATAATAACAATATAAATAGATAAATAGGAGTTTATTTTACATTTATGTATATAGTAAAATCCATCAAATCAAGTCTTTTAAATTTATTTTATTTAATACTATCTGTCTGACACTAAATTTATAGTCTTAACTTGTTTGTGTCATTTATAAGACAATAACATTATAGTTTATGTTAAATTATGAAAATAACCAGTGTATCACCCGTCAAAAATGACGGAAGTTTTCACAATAAATATAATTCAGGTGAAATCTTTTAATTTTGAAAAAAAATACACAGCAGAATAAAAAAAATAATGTAATACAGAACTTTCATTTAAATTATTTATTACTAGTAGACCCGTCGTGCGTTGCAACGATCTCAGTAAAAAGGAATACATATAGTTAAAAAAGGAATTAATTTAAGGGTCACCGGACCCATAAGTTTAACATATGCAGTTCGAAAATCTGTTCATTTCAATCAATTTCATAAAAAATATATAAATATTTTGTCTATATTTCCCAATATCGTGTAAAATTTAATGGGAAATAAAATTTTAAAAGTTTAGTAAAAAAAACACATTTAAGGCCCCCAACCCCGAGGAAATCGACATTATGAGTTCAGTGCTCTATAGTAATTTAATATAGGCTCTTAAATGTTTAAATTAGGAGTTTGGTCAAAATCCAGTTATTTTCTCATTATCTAACACTTAAACTATTTTTATATAGCTAATATGAGGAATAAATACATTAAGAGGCCCATGGGCCCATTCAGTTCAAGATGTACACTTTGAAAACCTGCTCATTTAAATTCAGTTTCATCATTGATATATTTCTGAAGTTCTTTAAAAACTGAGTGGGAGATAATATCTTAGAGTATACACAAAAACAAAAGAAGACATTTGGGGCCCCCGACCCATTCGATCTAAGATCTAAGATGTAAATTTCAAAATGCTGTTCATTTTAATTCAGTTCCATAATTTATATATTTCTCAAGATCGTTATAAACAGAATGGCAAATAATATATCAAACATATTCGAAAAAAAGACATTCAGGGCCCCCAGTACTGAACAATTGAACATTAGACGTGCAGCACCTTTTTTTTTATTTTAAGATGGGCTACCAAGTTTTTATATACAAAGTTTGGTTAAGATCGATGCATTTACCCAGTAGCTATCACATAAACTAATTTTTATATAGCTCATATTAGCAAAAAATTGACATTAAGGGACACAGGGCCCAATTAGTGCAAGATGTCAAGTTTAAAACACCTGTCTATTTCAATCAATTTCATAGCGGATATATTTATCTATATGTATCTACATTTTTAATACTTGAATGGGGAATACAATCTTAAACGTTTATTAAAAAGACATTTTTGCCCCCCCCCCAGCCTCAAAGAAATGGACATTTGGAAATTAGAGCCCAGATAGTATTTCAATATCGGCTACCAAGTTGTTATATACAAAGTTTGGTTAAAATCCATCAATTTACCTTAAAGCTAATGCTTAAACTAATTTTTATATAGCTCATATAAGAAAAGAATCATATTATGGGCCCCCGACGCCCCATGAGTGTTAAATTTCGCAAACAAAGTTGCCAGTTACCACCCCAGGATCATACTCAAAAGTCTCCAAAAGTTTCATGGCGATCGGATGAATGGTTTAGTCGGCTATAAAGGATATACATACGTACATACATACATACATACATACATACATACATACATACATACATACATACATACATACATACATACATACATACATACATACATACATACATACATACATACATACATACATACATACATACATACATACATACATACATACATACATACATACATACATACATACATACATACATACATACATACATACATACATACATACATACATACATACATACATACATACATACATACATACATACATACATACATACATACATACATACATACTGTCACGGTCGGATGTTGTGGTGTGAAAATGACTGTCTTAAATGCGCACATAATAGCTAATGTAGTGTGCGCACCAACTATTGTGCGTCACACCAAGACGCACAATGAGAAAAAGGATATATGGAGAGAGAGACTGTTAGGAGCCGGAATATGGAGTGAAACATTCAGCGCTTTATTTTAGCCAGAATTTCACTGAAGAGCTGTTCTGAGAGCTTGGAGAGTGAACGTAACATGGAGAGGACCGATGTAAAGAAGGTGTATCGTGTTTGTTAATTAAATAAACTGTTAGATTCTTTGCATTCGTTACTTGAAGTTATTGTTCAACAAGAGATATACCCGCACTGTTTGCAGCGGAAGTGTTCTGACTTTAACGTTAAATCACGCAGTGTGGTTTATATCTGTGGCCAAGGGCGGACCTCTATCCCCCTAGACAACGAATCCGCCACAGTGGGGGCTCGTCCAACTTATAGAGCCATTTGATTGAAGTCAGCAAACGTTGATACTAAGATTTCATCTTAGTTTGGCTGTGTCGGAGGTAGCTGTCAAAAGTGGCTGTGTCGGAGGTAGCTGTCAGAAATGTCTGTGTCGGAAGTCGGAGGTAGCTGTCAGAAGTGGCTGTGTCGGAGGTAGCTGTCAGATGTGGCTGTGTCGGAGGTAGCTGTCAGAATTGGCCGTGTCGGAGGTAGCTGTCAGAAGTGACTGTGTCGGAGGGAGCTGTCAGAAGTGGCTGTGTCGGAGGTAGCTGTCAGACGTGGCTGTGTCGGAGGTAGCTGTACAGGGAGTGGCTGAGTCTGTGTGACAGGATTAACGTGACTTTTGAATACCGGAGGTGTTGGCATGACTAGGGATGTTGGTCGGTGATTGGGTATACAAGATTGACACTGAATTATTTATTAACACTGGAGTGTTGTGTTTTCAAAATTACTGTGGATATATATTGGTAGATGAGGACACTTAAGTTAAGAGGTAAATTACATATATAATTATTGTTTGTATCAATAATTTTGTATATTGTTGTTATTTTTGAAGCACAATATTATAGTTTTTTTTAAAGGCTATTACGATAATTTGAAATGGGGTTGCCAAATTTGGAGGAAATTAAACAAAGGGCACTTGAGCTAGGACTCGAAGGGGAAGAAGCAAAGAAATGGATTATAGAGGAACACAGGTTAGCGCGAGAAGAGGAACTGGAAAGAAGGAGGGGGGAGGAAGAAGAGGAACGGGAAAGAAGGAGGGGGGAGGAAGAAGAGGAACGGGAAAGAAGGAGGAGGGAGGAAAATGAAGAAAGGGATATTAGAGCTTTTAAGCGGGAGGAGGAGAGAAAAAGGTTGGAACACAATAGAAAAATGGAAGAATTGAAAGCTAGTGAGGGACTGACTCGCAAGGTGGACCAAGGGAACACGGGTCGCTCAGGAAGTAAACTACCCATGTTTGATGGGGTAGGAGACAATTTAGAATTTTTTCTAATTAGATTTGAAGATGAAGCGAGACATAATGATTGGGCAGTGTAGCAGTGGGGTTATGAATTGAGAAAGCTAATGCCACATTCTTTACTACCGGTATGCTTTGCTGGGAGTGGAAAAGGTGTAGAGGCCACCTATGAAGAGGTAAAAACGGCTTTATCAAGGCACTTTGGGTTAACCGCTCAAGGGTATAGAGAAAAGTTGGCAAGGGTGAGACCGGAAAAAAGAGAAACCATGGTAGCATATGCGGATAGGATTAGTCACTATCTAACCAGATGGGTAGAACTTTCCAAAACCGAAAAAAGTTATGAGAAGCTGTTTGAGCTTACCGACGTAGACAAGATACTACAAACAGTAAGCGGGGAGGTTGTGGAGCACGTACTGGAGAGTGGTAGTTTAGAACTTAAGTCGGTCATTAAAACGGGTGAGGGCTACATGGCGGCACACCCAACGGTGACATTGACACTAGAAGGTAAACCGGTCACAGGGAACCAGCTAGCTCAAAGGAGGGGTGAAGAAGGTAGAACAGGAGAAAATTATCAATGGAGGGGAGCGGGCAAATATATAGGTAGGGGATATGGCAATTATATAAACAGGGGAAATAAAAGATGACAAAAAGGTTGTTTTGCAGGGAGTGGGGGAGATATTGTGATCAAGAGTGGAGAAGTTAATGGGGTTAGAGTTAGGGTTGTACGGGACATGGGGTGTGGAATCGTGGGGGTAAAGGAATCCCTACTCGAAAATTGTTGTTTTACAAATGAGACAGTCACGTGTATATTGTTTGATGGGGAGAGAAAAGTTTATAGAGTAGGTTATATACACGTAAAATCACCGTACTTTACGGGATGGACAAAGGCTGACCACCAGTTGACCTAATAATTGGAAATATCAAGGGATCTACCATGGGATGGGAGAAAAGTGGTCGGGGAGATTTCAGAGACGGAAGTAGAGCTGACCGGGTGGGTTGTAGATATGGTGATAAGGGTGGAAGAGACTGTTATAAAGGTGGAAGGTCGGGAAATTGGGTCAGAGACTGCCGCACTGGGCCCGTCGGCAGTGCTACAATAGAGAAACACCGCGGAAAGCAAAGTCGGGAAAGAGACAGTTACGGATACACTCGAGTTACTAGGAAACCGAGATGGAAGGTAAAGGGGGCTCAGAATCAACAAGAGTACAACAGTATTAAAAACTATACAGAAGTATTAGCGGGGGCAGTATTGACAAGAGCGCAGGGCAAACACCCCAAACAATCGAATCCATTAAAAAGACACATGACAGAACTGAACATAACGGTAGAGGAGTTTAGAAGATTACAGAACAATGACGTCACTTTAAGACAAACCCATGAGCACGCGAACAGACAGAGGGGAGATGAGAAGTTAAATTCACAATTTAAATACAATGAGGGACTTTTAGTGAGAGAGTATTATGAATCAGAGTCCAGTCCTAATACTAGGTGGGAACAATTGGTTGTACCCGAAGCACTGAGAAAAGTCATATTGGAGGTAGCCCATGATAATAATTTATCAGCGCACATGGGGATAGCTCGAACAAAGGCGCGAGTGCTTGAAGAGTTTTGGTGGCCGGGTGTAGCCAGTGACGTACGGTATCACTGTAAGACATGTGATGTGTGTCAAAAAGTTTAAAATAAAAGCGCCGGTGGGATAGCTCCACTAGGCGAAATGGAGTTGATAAAAAAACATGGAGTAAGGTAGCAGTCGACCTTATTGGGCCAATAATACCAATGTCACAGAAGGGATATCGCTATATCCTCACTCTGGTAGACACAGCGACTAGATGGCCAGAAGCAATACCACTGAAAAGAATTGGTGCCGAAGACATACAGGAAGCACTTCTCATCATATTTACAAGAATGGGATTACCTGATGAGATATTGTCAGACAACGGCAGTCAATTTAAGTGTGATTTAATGGCCCAGGTCACTAAACTTATGGGAATAACCCAACGTTTCAGCACCCACTTACACCCACAAAGTAACGGGATGGTGGAGAGGTTCAATGGTACACTTAAAACACTACTCACTAAACTATCAATCGAACAACCGAAAGACTGGGAAACCCACGTACCTGGGATATTATTCGCTTATCGGGATGTTAAGCAGGAATCAACAGGATTTTCCCCATTTGAACTAATGTTCGGGCGAAAAATAAGAGGCCCCATAAATATCCTTAGAAATATTTTTGATGGAAGAAATGAAAAGATAGAGGGGCAAAAGCCACACGAGTATCTAGATAAATTACGAGAGAGATTACGGGTAAGTGGCACACTTGCGAGCAAGAACTTGAAAGCAGCGAAAGAAAAACAAACAATTTTGTATGATTGTAAAGCCAGAAGAAAAGATATTACAGTAGGGAGTCTTGTTGTGGTGATGAAAGCTTCGGGGGGGGGGAGTAAACTACAAAGAGCTCGATGGCATGGGCCATATAAAGTCGTGGGAAAAGTGGGGGATTGTAACTATATAATCCTTGAAAAAGGGAAAAGGAAAACATATCATATCAATATGTTAGTAGAATATTTTAGGAGGGACCAATCAGGACAAAACCAGACTGAAACTGGTATGGATAATAATATTAAGAACAAGGCGACAGTTACTGCTTATTCAGTAGTTATAGAAGATAACGAGACAGAAAATGAGGACCCAACCATTAACGCACTGACCACTCAGACTATTGGGGTTAAAGAATCGGTGAAAGACGTAAAAATTAATCCCGACCTCAAATATTTTGACAGAGAAAGAATAGAAAAAATATTAAACAAATATGCTGACATAATAACTAACATACCAGGGAAATCCACTGTCGTGTCTCACTCTATAGAGTTAAACACGGACAAACCAATCTGTCTGAGACCATACCCTATACCCTTCTAATCAAAACAAGAAATAATAAGGGAAGTTCGGCAAATGGAAGATGAGGGCATTATAGAAAAGTCAACCTCGCCCTATTCTTCGCCAATAGTCCTAGTGAAGAAAAAAGATGGCTCCACGCGTTTTTGTATCGATTATAGAAAACTAAACTCCGTAACGATAACAGACGCAGAACCCATACCCAATCAGGAAGATTTGTTTATTCAGTTGAGACATGCTAGGTACTTCTCTAAAATTGACTTAGTAAAGGGATACTGGCAACTACCGTTAGAAGTAAACTCTAGGAAATACACCGCTTTTCAAACCGACTTAGGATTGTATCAGTTTAAATACATGCCCTTTGGGCTGTGTAATGCACCAGCAACCTTCGCACGCGGCATGCGCCGTGTTCTAGGGGATCAAAACAATGTTGTTAGTTTTTTTGATGATATTTGCGTGTTTGGGAGATCCATATCAGAACATAACCATGCATTGGATCAGGTTCTATACAGATTGAAAACCGCTGGGTTGACGGCACGACCAACCAAAATGGAAATCGGTTTTACAGAAATTGAGTTTCTTGGTCATATAGTTGGAGGAGGTGCACAGAGACCTAACACCAGTGTTACAAGTAAGATACTAAATATCAAACAGCCGAACACCAAGAAACAAGTGAGGAGCTTGTTGGGACTGGTAGGCTATTATAGGAAATTTGTTCCTGACTTCGCAAACATATCGAGCATTCTGTCAGATCTGACGAAGAAAGGTAAACCGGAGAAAGTACAATGGACTGGCAAATGTACGGAAGCACTAGATAAACTTCAAAGGGCGTTATCTACACAACCAATCCTTATGCTGCCAGATCTAACTCGTGAGTTTGTAATCCGAACGGATGCTAGCGAGTCCGCCATAGGAGGATGCCTAATGCAGGAACGAGAGGGACTATTACATCCTATAGCGTATGTAAGTAGAAAACTATTGCCTCGTGAGACCCGATACTCAGTAATTGAAAAGGAATGTTTAGGTGTCGTGTGGACTATCACAAAGTTTTCAAGATACCTTTTTGGTAGTCATTTTACAATCGAGACTGACCACAAACCATTGACTGTGTTACAGACATCTAAGACCATTAATAATCGGGTTGCACGCTGGGCTTTAACCTTGCAGGAATACAAATTTACAATCAGACCGATTCCAGGGGCTGATAATACACTGGCTGACATACTAAGCAGACAGTGGTAAAGAACCTTTTAATATAGCAACTTGTGCAGTTGATGTGGTAAAATATTACACTTATGTAAAAGGTGGGTGACAAGGGAGATGATAGAGGTGGAAATGGTTATCGGGACAAACAAACTCTGATAGAGGATCTTGGTTCCAATGAGACCACTAGTATCATGACAGATCTTGTAATGGTGATTACAATTACTGATCAGAATAACCAATATTTGATCCCGGGAGAATGAAAAATATTGGGTGCTAGCAAAGTTTGGGGGTAACCACAGGTACCAACTTTGTAATGCTATTAATGGTTGTTTTTGTTTATTATGGGTGGAAAAAAAAATAACAAAAAAAAACCAACATACCACCAGCAAAACAATGGCTAGGATTTTTGTGGTTTGAAGTTTTTAACTTTGCTTGGTATTTGATTGATGTAAATAAATAGGAAAGGAGCATTGTATCTTCTATGATGATGATGTTTTTTAATACCTATGATGAGTAATGATAATGAACTATTGGTGGTTAGAATTTGAGGTCCGGGTGACCTCGTGCCATCATTAAAATATTGATTGTTGAGGTGTTTCTTATGTGTACCACAATTTTTGTTGATTATATAAGCATTTTTGCCCATAGAGATCTAAGGCCAAATTTGTTAGTATAATGATATGTATTTACGATGATAGGATTCATGATTATGATGATTATGAAAAAATATGTCATTTATGAGGATTATGTTTGTAATGATTAGAAGGTTGATAATGATTCACGGTTTTATGATTATTAGTATAATTTGAGAATTTTGTTGATGATTAATATGTTTATGATTATGATGACGCACAGAATATTGTAACCAAGTATGAGGTGGTTATAACAGTTCCCACTATGGGGACAGCAAAGATTCATAGATTATCAATGACTGCTCCATACCACGTCCCACGCACTATGGTGACTTCAAAGATAAATAGGAGAGTAATTATTAAATGAGAAGAAAAAGCTACTCCGTAAAAAGTACAATGATAAGAACAAGTGCTATAAGCGCTAAAGTTTTCCTTGTTGGTTGTGCTTTTCAGATTTATATAGTGGTCAATTAAAAAGTTGATTGATATTGCATATGATAATAACATGCATATTAAGGATTAAAATGTGAACTGTTTTCTTTTGCATTGAGGATATGTTGATGATGTATTATGAGTGGTAATAAGCTTTGCTGTCCTCTAAAATAAGGTAGAGTATTCTTGAAGTCGTACACACATTACGAAAAACGGTTGGTTTTCTCATTGTAGATAGAATGATTTGTTAGTATGCATTTGTGTGATGCACCAGTACATGTGGTTTAATGTTTCCGGTTGTACACTTGATATTATGTTCAAGCTGTTTTCGGAGTGTACCATCTTTTTAGTGAAGTATTATATAGTAGACATTTCACATGTAATTGTAACTGTTTTACAATGACTAGATATTGTTGATATGCGTGTGTGTAAGGCTGGGTATATGCTATATTTGGATTAGATTACACCAGAACATCCACACCGTATAGAGCATATAAACTCGCAACATTATTGCTAAGGTCGCTCGTGAGGAGGGGGGTGTCACGGTCGGATGTTGTGGTGTGAAAATGACTGTCTTAAATGCGCACATAATAGCTAATGTAGTGTGCGCACCAACTATTGTGCGTCACACCAAGACGCACAATGAGAAAAAGGATATATGGAGAGAGAGACTGTTAGGAGCCGGAATATGGAGTGAAACATTCAGCGCTTTATTTTAGCCAGAATTTCACTGAAGAGCTGGTCTGAGAGATTGGAGAGTGAACGTAACATGGAGAGGACCGATGTAAAGAAGGTGTATCGTGTTTGTTAATTAAATAAACTGTTAGATTCTTTGCATTCGTTACTTGAAGTTATTGTTCAACAAGAGATATACCCGCACTGTTTGCAGCGGAAGTGTTCTGACTTTAACGTTAAATCACGCAGTGTGGTTTATATCTGTGGCCAAGGGCGGACCTCTATCCCCCTAGACAACGAATCCGCCACACATACATACATACATACATACATACATACATACATACATACATACATACATACATACATACATACATACATACATACATACATACATACATACATACATACATACATACATACATACATACATACATACATACATACATACATACATACATACATACATACATACATACATACATACATACATACATACATACATACATACATACATACATACATACATACATACATACATACATACATACATACATACATACATACATACATACATACATACATACATACATACATACATACATACATACATACATACATACATACATACATACATACATACATACATACATACATACATACATACATACATACATACATACATACATACATACATACATACATACATACATACATACATACATACATACATACATACATACATACATACATACATACATACATACATACATACATACATACATACATACATACACATACATACATACATACATACATACATACATACATACATACATACATACATACATACATACATACATACATACATACATACATACATACATACATACATACATACATACATACATACATACATACATACATACATACATACATACATACATACATACATACATACATACATACATACATACATACATACATACATACATACATACATACATACATACATACATACATACATACATACATACATACATACATACATACATACATACATACATACATACATACATACATACATACATACATACATACATACATACATACATACATACATACATACATACATACATACATACATACATACATACATACATACATACATACATACATACATACATACATACATACATACATACATACATACATACTACATACATACATACATACATACATACATACATACATACATACATACATACATACATACATACATACATACATACATACATACATACATACATACATACATACATACATACATACATCATACATACATACATACATACATACATACATACATACATACATACATACATACATACATACATACATACATACATACATACATACATACATACATACATACATACATACATACTACATACATACATACATACATACATACATACATACATACATACATACATACATACATACATACATACATACATACATACATACATACATACATACATACATACATACATACATACATACATACTTTGAGTTGTATATATATATATTATTTTATTAACTTATTCCCATATTGAACAATTTTATGCGTAAGTTTGAAAAGAGTTATTTTTGGTGCAGTAATTTGGTGCGCTGCTTTCTAAAATTAGTAGCGTCACGGACAGACAGGACATACATAGCATATTGTGTACTTTGATTAGTATTCATTTATTTTTTAACGTCGTTTTGAATTTTCATTTAAATTCTTAGATTTATTTTTCAAATAAACGTCCAAGCAGATAATACCCGAATTCATCGTTCGATCAAAAACGATTCTTTTTTACATGTATGTAAACTCAATTGTAATTTAAGTTTTTTTTGTTTTGTTTTTTTTTGTTTTAAAAAATTAAATCAATACATTATTACTGTAATGTCTTCTTGATTGATTTTTAATAGGGCTGCAAAAATTAAAGATTAATTTATGGATTAATATTTTTTAAAAAAATAAGCTATTAAACTTAATTTTATCGATTTAAATGCGATTAAAATTTTGAAATTAATTCTAAAATATTTGTTTTCCAATTTATTAGTAATTTGTATTATTTAAAATTATATACTTTTCCCTCGTTATGTTGTAATTTGAGACATGCATATTATTGCATATGTACATAAGAAGTTTTTTTTTCCTTTTTTTCTTTCGTAGCTGAACGAATTTGCTGTGTTACGTCTCAAAATTTGCGAGCCACGGAATTAACGCGACTTAATCGATTTCGCGAAATAATGAAACGCGACTAAGGGGAACTTCATAGTCTTTATAAAAATATAATTAATCTAAATAAATCGATTACTCAATGCAATTTTTCCCGATTAATCGAACATTTTTTAAAAATCAGAACCAGCCCTAATTTTAAATAAATTCTATCTCATATTAAGATCGAAGCTTTAAAAAAGTTTTTAATTTTTTTGAATAATTTTATTTACAGTCACTTCAGATTTCATATAGGAGGGAAACCTCACAAATGTCAAACTTGTGCTGCTGAATATACAAATCATGTAAGCTCATATTGCCATAAAATTATTTTAAAAGAATATAAATCTTTCAAATTTGACATTTCTGGTCTCGTTAAGTGGTAAATGTAATGATTTTTTTCTCTTTATGTTTTCCGATATCCTGTGTTTTACTGATATTGTAGAATAGAGTTTGTCAAAATATGTCATCAAAAAACTAAAATAGAAAGCGATAATTTACAACAGAAGAAAATCAGACTTAACAACAAGTATTAATTTAAGAAATAAAAAAAAATTAAAATTCAAAAGAAATTATGAATACATGTATGTTCAAACAACCACATTACTTATAGTTACATGTTTTTCAATACAAGTATTTATTAATGTTTAAAATACTTCTAAAGTTCCTAAATGATGGACTTAAAACAATCATGTTAATATAAATTTACACAAATATTTGTTAGTTATGATTTTCAACACATAACTTCTCCATTAATTTTTTTTATGTGTACGAGTATATAGAGTTTAGATTGTGACAACATTCATCTGATATAATTATGTTTTGTTTTAAGTAATAAGATATTATAAACACACTTTAACTTTAAGGGAGAAACATAATTATAAATTCATAAAGCTGTTTTCAAAAACAATTGATTATAGCTAGTGCTTAAAATGTGCGCAATAACCATTACGAAACTGTCGCTGGTGAAGAAACTGGCGATCACGAGTTGTGACGCAAACGAAAGACAACTGACAGCTCTCTATCTTGGTAGTGTGAGGGGTGACATTGGCCATTGACAACCGTACGGATCTAGTGGGACTGGTCATAATACAAAAAAAACAAGCTTTCCATTAGGTATGCACTATAATTACGACGGATAAAGAGGAACAGACTTAAAAGGCCGTCCTTCATGGATATAGGGAACGAATGCGTCTGATCCCCAAATGAGGAACCACATGAAAGCTTTGAATCGCCGGAACTAAGTATGACACTGGCCCATGTGCCGGTGACAAAATCCAGGCCAGTAGAGCAGCAGCACAACGAGGCTCTGACCACAATAGAGGCTTACGGCGACTGCAAGGTTCAAGTCTTCACTGACGGCTCATGTTTCATGAATGGGAAAAGTGAGTATGGAGCTCTCATTCACTACCCCCGGCCTTGACTGGACACTGACTGGAACATGAGGACTGGACACTGGCTGGAACATGAGGACTGGACACTGCTGGAACACGATGACTGGACACTGGCTGCAACATGAGGAATGGACACTGGCTGAAACATGAGGACTGGACACTGGTTGGAACATAAGGACTGGACACTGGCTGGAATATGATGACTGGACACTGACTGAAACATGAGGACTGGACACTGGCTGGAACATGAGGACTGGACACTGGCTTGAACATGACAGCTGGGCACTGGCTGGAACATGAGGACTAGCCTCTACCAGCAACGATGCAAAGCTGTAGGCAATCCACAGGAGTCTGAAGGAGGTGCAACCACCAGAATTTTATTTCCGACCGTTGTCTTCAACGACTCATGGCTTTAACTCGAGATCGTCTGTTGATCCTCTCTGGAGGCAAAGACGTTCAGAGTCATTTTAAAAACAGCAGGTGATATCCTGGCACGTGTTGGCAAATACGTTCAGAGTCATTTTGGAAACAGCAGGTGATATACTGGCACGTGTTGGCAAAGACGATCAGAGTCATTTTGGAAACAGTAGGTGATATCCTGGGTACGTGTTGGCAAAGACGTTCAGAGTCATTTATGGAAACAGTAGGTGATATCCTGGCACTTGTTGGCAAAGACGCTCTGAGTCATTTTGGAAACAGCAGGTGATATCCTGGCACGTGTTGGCAAAGACGTTCAGAGTCATTTTGGATACATCAGGTTATATCCTGGGCTCGTGTTGGCAAAGTAAAGTTCATCACTGGGCACAGAGGGCGTGCAGCAGTGACAGGGCCGATTTATTAGCGAGAGATTGTATTGCTCAGCCCTAATCCAAATGCTCGATGGTCCATCTGGCTTAAGGGCCACTTCCGAGAGACGTGGCTCATGGTCTGGGCTTCTGGATACATGACCAGAAGAGTTTACAGTTTATGTAGGGCTGGGTTTTGGAGACATGAAAAGAAGAATTTCAGTTTATACAGGGACACAGGAAGCACGATCCCTGGTGGCAACTTAAGCGTGGCGATTAGACACTATCACCAAGATGAGGTTTGACACCGTCCCCACACAGAACTAACTGCATATGTTTGACACAGAAGGGATAATGGCTGTCGATCATGTGGCAGCTCAGGGGTGACGGTCTGATAGAAAGCCCTGCGCTGGCCGGGGATATGTATAGAGAAACTCCATTTCCTGCGGAAAAGTATCTTTATACCGATGTCTGCTTGATCAGGCTTGTCTGTGATTAATTTAGCCGGGTCCTAAGAGCGTATCTTTATACCGATGTCTGCTTGATGAGGTTTGTCTGTGATGAAATGAGCCGGGTCCTAAGAGCGTAGAGCTAGACCCCAAAAACGAATGTCATGTATTTATTTTAATACAACGATATTTGATGAAATTGCTATAAAGGGCTGTTTTGGGGTTTCAGAGTTTTGATCAATAGAAATAATATATAATTTAAGAGAATTGGATGGTTCTAAAACACAAAATGAGAGGGGCAGATCACCGAAATAGTTTTGTCTAATTTAAGGAAAGAAAAAATAAGTGTCATTTTAAATGAGTAGCTGGTAGGAATTTGAATAGACAAAGATAAGTAAGATATATATACAGCGTAACATTACATACAACAATAAACAAAACAAAAACTTTGGACAAAGTTAATGACGTCATTTAATATTATTTGAATTAGAAATAACAACACACAAAAACGGCTTCAATTTTTTAAAATAATTTTATTATTATTATTTTATTTTTTTACTTTGAGTTCATTTAAACGTTAACTATCAACTGAAGTATGTATACACTTGTTGTATGTCATATAAATGATAATGTATGTATAAGTATTATAGTAAGTATAGGCACATTACTTCTCTAGTTAGGATAATTATGACATAAATAACAAAAATAACCCATTGAATTTGTTGCTTCCTATCAAGAGATTTAATGTAGTGTTTTATTATATATAATCTTTAAAAAAATGCTCAGTAAATAATACCTTTATTTTAAATTATGCATTTTTATATAGTTTAACTTTACACTAAAAATTTGCAACATAACTTTAGTTATTACTCTGTAATATTGGTATAATTTATATTGATATTATTATTGTTAATGAGAAAATTGAAAACTATCATATAAATACAAAAATAAATATTTAAGACATAAGTAAAACTTTTCTCTGCACTCAATCTTTGTTGTTATTGTTCAAAGTGGTACCCACTTTATTTCGTTCCTATAATTAGGAATTCGTTCAAGAATAGAATCTTAATATCTGAATTAAACATTACACATAAGTAAAATAAAAATTCCATTTGCATCAGAATTTATTTAATAATAAAATAAATTGACTTATAATTATGATAACAGGTAGAAGTGCTTTCAGATCTATAATGACCTTATGAGATAAGTCGTAAAATGTATTTCTAATTACAGGATTCACGGTTAAACTAAAACAAGAATAAGGCCAGTTTGTATATTCCATTTGGTAGAATTTGTTCTTTCAAATTCACCATAACAGACTTGTTACGTTTAAATTCAAGGAGGTACCACTAAAATAATACTTTCATTATAATTGATTACTTAAATTTAAAGCTATTCAATTTTCGTAATCTATAATTAGCCATGATCTCATGTAATGGTATTTTAAAATAGGAAATATTCCTTATGTATTTGTTATTCTTATCGTCATCCTTGAAATGCCAACTTAAAACCACTGTTGATTTTTAGCTTTCAAAAGATTTCTTTACTTTCCTAAAGACTTTACTTAAGGAGAGGTACAATGGAGAGATTGTGTTGGTCAGTGAGTCACAAAATGTGATAAAAAGCTGATCTTAACCCACTGAGGGTATGATATATAGAAGTGATGGCGATAACATGGCACGCTTGCTACAGTCGGCACGCAGAGCCTGATCAGGCGGCACGCGACTAAATTAATTACTTCCTTAATCAAACCAGCTAAGCCAAACCCACTTTCTCGGGTTTCATTGGAGTGTTGGCACTTTGCTATAAATAAGTTGGATTTTGGTTGAATTTTGGCACACTCCCAAAAAGTGTCTGCAACTTCTGATCTATATGATCACACTTTAAAACAAAACTGATTATTTACATCTGGTTACTTCACTCTCAGACTATTCCCATTAATAAGTTGTATCTTTTATTTGAACAGAAAATGTACACGTAGTCGATTAATTGCTGGTAAGACTTAATAAGTTATTTGAAGGCTCTAGTCTTCCCTTTAAAAAAAAAGTAATAATTTTATTATAACTTCAACTCACAGGAAGTCATTTCTTTCAAATTTATCTTAAAATAAAGTTGGTGATTTAATCCAAATTTTACATTGTAATTTCTGGTTAAGGAATAGAAACAAACTTTACGTGACAATATATACATGTATATGAATGATTATTAAAAATCAAATACCGTTACTGTATTCCATAATTAAATAGAAACCAAATTGACACGTGACACTATATACATGCACATGAATGATTATTAAAGAATGAAATACCATTTCACAGTATTACAATTTATTAAGAAGACACAAAAGCAAAACGAGATTAATTTGCGGGTAGAATGTATCTTTATAAGTAGTTTTTTTAGTTAAATAAAATTCCTTTACATGAGTTTGGTACGTACATGTGTATAACAGTGAGGCGATACTAAACAAATCAACAAAAAGTGTGTCGTCTGTTAGACTTAACTGCATAAACATTAATGAAACAGTAGGAAATGAAGCGGGGAACTGCGTGTGTGTATTTAACAAATTGATGGTAATGAAAATAATGACATATTTTTGTGTTCTTTTCATTAATTTTGCACATAATTTTATGAAAATATTTAAGTCATCTGTAAACTATAACGTTAGTCACATGAGTGAAATAGTAGTTGAATAAATTCTGAAATCGCAAAATAAAATAGAGCGAAATATAAACATTTTATTGTAGTGTAAGTAAATTGTATTTAAAATGTTTACGCGTGTACCGATTATACTGATGATATGAGAACTTTACGAAGGCCTAACATCTAGAAGACTGACTAAAATACGCTACACGTTTTTGCACTTATACTTTTAAAAATGCCTAAATATTTTAAGAACTCTTTTTTTTCATTTTGTGCATTCTCCAGGTAACAAGCAAACGAAATAAATAAACATCAACTATTGAAAACTTGTATACTTATGGATTGTTGATGAGAATGGCGTTTTAAATTTACTGCATCGTGTTACCGTGTATTATATCAGATTAGACGTGCAATTTAAAGATGTTTGTTAAATATATAAAATTACATCACTTTTACACTTCAAGCCGTCACTTGATTCGAGTTTATTTTTGCATAGGCGAACTAGGCAGCCGCCTAGGGCCTCCGATTAGTCTCATTATTAGTTGGGGACCTCGCACAAGAATATTTCCATATTTATGGACGCGGTGGTCGAGTGGCAGCGCACTGGACTGTCGTACCGATGGTCACGGGTTCGAATCCGTGTGAAGGCAAGGGTTTGTTCCCGGGGCCTAGGGCGTCCCTGAGTCACCCCGCTCCGAATGGGTACCTAACACTACATGTAGTTAGGCGGCTGGGTAATGCGTGGAACCCACAAAGCCGTGGCCTGTGAACGCTGCATCACTTGCCAACAGATCATCTGTCATGGTCTGTGGACGCAACTATCTTCTGCATAGAAGGAGCGTCTGTATAGATAAGATAAGATTATTTTTTATTTTTCTATTACATTTAGGGTTACAAAATTCACTTCGCCTAGTGCCTCTAATTTCCGTAAGCTGGCCCTGAACCTACCTTCGACCATAACGTACTCACGTATGATATAATTTTTTGTTAATAATATTGTTACCCTGATCAACTTAACTCACACAGTCAACTTTTCATCTATATTGTGTATTTCTTATTCAGGAATACGGTACACGGTATTTAATAAAATCGCGTGTACAAGAAGAGACAACTCCCTTTAGTCAACACTTGGCCTGTATCTAAGTCAGGACAGTGGTTCTTTGGTCTCACGGCGAGCACCATTACACATACATATAATACACACATTTGGTCTCACGGCGAGCACAATTACACATACATATAATACATAAATTTGGTCTCACAGCGATAACCATTACACATACATATAAAACATACATTTGGTCTCACGGCGAACACCATTACACATACATATAATACATACATTTAGTCTCACGGCGAGCACAATTACACATACATATAATACACACATTTCACCACTGTTACCATGGAAAACCCAGTTTCTCAAGTCCATAATTTATAAATTCTTTTCTAATATTTATTACACCATTAAATATTTACTTACATAAAGCGAAATGTTTAATGTGATATCAAATGTTATTGAATAAAAACTCTTGTAGGTGCTGTAGTTCCCTAGTTACAATCAAAGCCTCTCTCCCCCCCCCCAACCGTTTGAGTAAAATACAGATCAGTTTAATGCCTAGAATAGTTTTCGAGAAGGCAAATATAAGAACAAGAAAAATGTATTGATTTTATAATTTTAAAAATATTTTGTGTCATGACATAAACAGTTTGATAATTTAATGATTTGTTTTTATCGTTTATTTTGTAATGTAGTTTAGCTTATACATGTACATTAAACAAATAACTGTTTAGGTTTTCTGTCCCTTATTTGGACGCAATAATCTTCTGTATTGAAGGAGCGTCTGTATCAGATAAGATGAAGTACTGATGTACATTTTGTTGTTTAGCGTGTGTACATTTGACTTTGTATTGGCTCACCGCGCTTCACCGAATGTTTTAGTTTTCATATAAAGAAAGAACCAATCTATAGAAGATTGTAACTGACTAGAGGGTGAATTCACAGATAGTAGACATATAAGAAAGGAAGTACTTTAAATACATTAACACTCTGCAGAACGGCTGCGTTGAGCAAAACTAATGACGTCATTTCCAATTGTTGAACTATTTTATTAAAGAAAAGGGAGGTCTCGTTTTGTATTTATATTTTTACTTTATGTTAATCTAAATCTTCACTCTAAATAATTCTGTAATTATGCTATTCATGTGATAACGTAAAATTATATTTTTCGGCCTTTTTGTAAATCCCTTATATTAACTTCACCGTCTTGTCTGTCGTGATATCTTGATCGGGCGGGCGGAAAAACAAAAGTAAAAAATTACCCAATTTCAGTGATGCTATCCAGCTGAAATTTTGCACATAGACTTATGTCCCCTAATAATGCATTGTATCAAAAGTTCACATCGATGGAATGTACCGTAATTAAATTTTATCATTTTAAGGTTATCTCTATATAACTATATGTAGCCGTCTGCTATTGTTTACATCCACGTGTCACTTGAGTTCAAGCTATCCATCGATGACCACATTTCGTGTTTTACACCAAAGGAGTTCACTCAGTTTCAGTCAGTAAATTTTTGTCGCGTTTGAACATAATCAATACTTTTAGTTATCATATGTAAAGGATTTATAGT